>PVKV010014907.1:0-55723 GCA_004027835.1 Alouatta palliata
ATTTCTCCCCATGCTCTCTCTCCCCAACTCCCCATCCCCCACTGTCCCTCCCCTATTTCCCCCTGACAGACCCCAGTGTGTGATGCTCCCCTCCCTGTGTCCATGTGTTCTCATTGTTCAACACCCGCCTATGAGTGAGAACATGCGGTGTTTGATTTTCTGTTCTTGTGTCAGATTGCTGACAATGATAGTTTCCAGGTTCATCCATGTTCCTACAAAGGACATGGATACTCCCTGTGAGTGTTTGAAGTCATTGAGAACTATGAGAGAAATAAGTGTAGAGCAAGTTTGGAGAGAGAAACCGGGTTGACCAAGTCCTTCAGTGACTAGAAGTCCATGGATGACTGGTAGCTAAAAGCAGAAGGAGGAGCAAAGGAGACACCACTGGTGACAATGACTCCAGAGAAGCTGGAGTCCTTTTGAAAGAAAGGAGGAATGTTTAGAAGTTTGCAGTGGGAAACAAGGGAGGCTTATTTCCTCAATCTTTTGGCCCATCTACATGACTTGTAAGAGAAAATACAGCCTTGGCTTCAGAGGATTGCCACGGAAGGAGAGATACAGAATTAGTCTTTTTTTCAACTGCTATAAGAAATACCCGAGACTGGGAAATTTATAAAAGGAAGAGGTTTAATTGACTCACAGTTCTACATTGCTGGGGAGGTCTCAGGAAACTTACAATCATGGAAGAAGGCAAAAGGGAAGCATCTTCCTTGCAAGACAGCAGGAAGAGAGAAGACAACAGGGGAAACTGACACTTATAAAACCATCAGATCTCATGAGAACTCACTATCATGAGAATATCATGGGAAAAACTGCCCACATGATCCAATTACTTCCCACTTTTCCCTCCCTTGATTATGGGGATCACAGTTCACGATGAGATTCACGTGGGGACATAGAACAAAACCATATCAGATATCTTCTCAAATATGCAGGACTAATCCTTAAATAACCAGAAGTTTAGTAACTTTATCCTAGGTTGTCATAATCAAAAGGCAAATAAATAATATTTTTATCAATTATAGATTGCCTAGAAATGCCTTCTTGTTTTTTTGAATACAACTTTTTAAATAAATTCAATTACTTTTCAAATATTCCCCACTCTTATTTGACACATCAATTTAGATGGATTTAACTTTACCATTATAATTTAAGTGCCAAAATACTTCTTTTTAATCCATATTTCTTAAATGTATATATTAAGTTTATCAGCTAGGTTTATTAGTAACAAACTCAAAATCTCAATAGCTGACAGCATGTATTTGTTTCTTTCTTATGTTCCTTGTCAGTAACTGCAAGTCAACAGCTGTAGCTGTGTTCCTCCCAGAATGAAAGAGGAGGCATTATTGGGATATGGGGAAGACAATGGGCTGAAATTGGTAAAGTCTCTCATGTTATATTCACTCATATTTCACTGGCTGAAACTCATCAACTGGCCAAGCCCTGTTACATGGGGGAACAGCACCAGGCACATGACTTCTCTCAGTGGCCAATTGTCTCAAGGCAAAGAGTAAAAATATTCAATGCTCTTTAGGGAAAATGAAAAATGGAAAAATCTGAGACAATAAAAACAATCAAATACAACATGCCCTGAAAATTTACCCTAACACTTCTGTAATACCAAGCAGAACTTCTTTCTGAATTAACCTCAAACTCAACTGGGAGACATATGTCTGCCAAGATTAAAATAATAAATACAGAAAAATGTCTATTCCAGCCAAAGCGATAATGAATATAATGAAAGAACATATGTCAAAATATTTTTCTGTTTATACTATAGAAAACAAATCTAGGTAAAGCAATGTGGTGATTAATTTATCCTAAATAAACTTAGTTATTTGTTAAGATATTGTATCTGACAATATACATGTTATCTACAAGATTTTTTCCTTTTAATTTTTATTTAAGGCTCAGGGGTACATAGGTGGGTTTCTAATGTAGGTAAACTTATGTCATGTGTGTTTGGTGTATAGGTTATTTTATTGCCCATGTACTAAGCATAGTACCCAATAGTTATTTTTTTCTGATCCTCTCCCTCCTCCCAAACTCCACCCTCAAGAAGGCCCCAGGGTCTCTTGTTCCCTTCTTTGTGTCCGTGTGCTCTCATTGTATACCTCATAGTTATAAGTGAGAATGTGTTGTATTTGACTTTCTGTTCCTGCATTAGTTTGCTTAAGATAATGGTCTACAGGACCATGCATGTTGCTGCAAAGGACATAATCTCATTCTTTCATTCTTTTTTATAGCTGCATAGTATTCCAGTATCTGGTGATGGTCATTCCATGGTGAACTGATGAAAGGTAGAAGTGAGTGCATGAGACAAAGAGGAAAAAGGAGGCAAACTCGTGATAACTAAGTCAGTCCCACAATTACAGCCTTAATGTATTTATGAGAGCAGAGCCCTCATGACCTAATCACTTCTAAAAGGTGATCTCTCTTCTCCCCGCCTCCCTCCCCACCATCCCCTTTGGAAACGAGGTCTAGCTCTGTTGCCTAGGCTGGAGTGCAGTGGCATGATCATGGCTCACTGCAACCTCAAACTCCTGGGTTCAAGTGGTCCTCTCACCTCAGCCTCCCAACTAGCTGGGACCACAGGTGTGTACCACTATGCCAAGATAATTAATTTCTTTTTTTTTTTTTTTTTTTTTGTAGCTATGGGGCATCTCTCTGTTGCCCAGGGCAGTATTGAACTCTTGAGCTCAAATGATCCTCTTGCCTTGGCTTCCCAAAATGCTGGAATTAGAGGCATGAGCCACCATGTCTGGCTAGGGCCTCACCTTTTTAATACAGTTACAATGACAATTAAATTTCAATATGAGTTTTGAATGAGGATATTCAAACCCCTGGACCCCAAAACATGTCATTTTCAATACAAAATATCTTCATTCATTCCCAATAGCTCCAGAGTCTTAACTTGTTCTAGCATCAACTCAAAAGTCCAAAGTTCAGAGTCTCATCTAAATAAGATATGGGTGAGACTCAAGACACAGTTCCTTTTGAGGCAAATACCCTCCAGCTATGAAATCAAAACAGGTATCTACTTCCAAAATACAATGATGGGACATGGATAGAATAGATAAACCCATTCCAAAAGGAAGACATAAGCAAAAAAAGACAGAACTGATACCAAATAAGTCCAAAACCCAACAGGGGAAACAACATTAAATATCAAAGCTGAAGAATAATCTTTTGACTTCATGTACCACTTTCTGCACACACTGGGTTTGAGTCCCTAGGTCTCAGACAGCCCCACTCCCCTTGGTTTTGCTGGGCTCAGTATATGCTTCAGCTCCCTCAGGTCAGAGTTGCATGCTGGTGCCACCCTACAATTCGGGGATCTCAGGCGCTTCCCTACACCCACAGCTCCAGTAGACACTGCCCCAATTTCATTGCATCAGGTTTCTGCCTGGGCTTCCAGGGGGTCTGTGGCATCTTTTGAAATCTAAGTACAGGACACCACAGCCTCCACAGCTCTTGCATAATGCATACCTGCAGACTAAACATCAGATTGACGCTGTCAAGGTATATGGTCTGTACTTTGCAGAACAGTGGATCTGGCCACACCTGGGTCTCTTGACCCACAGTGGAGGCATCCAGGGAGCACTATGTAGGAATGCCAGGAGCAGGAGACTCAAGGTGATTTTGACTAGCAAGGGCATGGAGGGTGCCCCTGGTCCATCATTTTAAACCATTTACCTTTCTAGAGCACTGGGCCTGTGATGAAAAGGGAAGGCTGGAAGATCTCTGAAATGCCTTTGGGGTCTTTCTTTCTCTCATTATCCTGATAAATGGCACCTGAATTCTTTTATCCATCGTAATCCCATTAGCCAGTGGTCCTTTACTGACACTGTTAGTATGGCCTGCTGAACAGGAATTTTTCACTCTTTGCATGGCCAGGCTGTAAATTTTCCAAGCCTTTCTACTCTGCTTTCCTTTTTTCTGCTCTCTTGTCTCACTATATGCCCTTAAAAGTAGCTAAAAAGCAGACTAAATGCTTTGCTGCTTAGACATTTTTGGGGTAGTTCTTTGTTCATAACTCTTAAGTTCTGCATTCCGAAAAACCCTAGGACACACCATAATTTTGCCAAATTCTTTGCTACTTTATAATAATATTGACTTTAACTCCAGTTTTTTATACCTTGTTTCTCATTTCCGTCTTAGACCTTATCAAAATGGCCTTCCACTCTCCATATTTTTACTAATATACTGGTCATCGCCACTTAGGTAATCTCTAAGAAAATTCAGACTTTCCCTAGATCTCTGGTCATCCGAGCCCTCACCAGAATCACTAGTAAATGTCTATCAATGACAATAAACCATTTTTCAGGCTGTTCCTCCAAATTCATCCATCCTCAACCCATTGTTCAGTTCCAAAGCCACTTCCATATTTTAGCTATTTGTTTTTGTAACAGCCCCACTCCTTGGCACCAATTTACTGTTTTAGTCTGCCTTTTGCTGCTATAACAGAATGATACAAACTGAATAATTTATTTAAAAAATTATTTTTCACAGTTCTGGAGGCTAGGAATTCTAAGAGCCTGGTGCCAGCAGCTGGCAAGGGTAATCCCTTGGTGAAAGAACAGAAAATAGAAGTACACACATGAGACAGAGTAAAGAAGGGGTCAAACTCCCAGCACAACTAATTCTACAATAAAGGCATTAAACTATTCACAATGGTGAAAACTTTATTACCTAGTCACCTCCAAGTCTTTCATCATCTTGAGTTAAGTTTTGTATAAAGCATAAGGAAAAAGTCCAGTTTCAATTTTCTGCATATGGCTATCCGGTTATCCCAGCATCATTTACTAAACAGGGAATCCTTTCCCCATTGCTTGTTTCTGTCAGATTTGCTGAAGATCACATAGTTGTTGACATGTGGTCTTATTTCTGAGTTCTTTGTTCTCTTCCATTGGTCTATGTTTATGTTTTTGTACCAGTACCATGCTCTTTTGATTACTATATCCTTGTAGCATAGTTTGAAGTTGGGTAGTGTGATGCCTTCAGCTTTGTTGTTTTCGTTTAGGACTGTCTTGACTATTCAGGCTCTTATTTGTTTCATATGAATTTAAATTTTTTTTTCCAATTTTGTGAAGAATGTCAATGATAGTTTAATAGAAACAACACTGAATTTATAAATTACTCTGGGCACTATGGCCATTTTAACAATACTGATTCTTCCTATTCGTGAGCATGGAATTTTTTTTCCATGTGTTTGTATCCTCTCTGATTTCCTTGAGCAATTGTTTATAACACTCCAAATACAGGTCCTTCACTTCTTTTGTTAGCTATATTGCTAGGCATTTTATTTTTTTGTAAAAATTGTAAATTGAAGTTCATTCGTGATTTGGTTATCTGCTTGCCTGCTGTTGGTATATAAAAATGCTAGTGATTTTTACACATTGATTTTTGTATCCAGAGACTTTGCTAAAGTTGCTTATCAGCTTAAGAAGCTTTTGGGCTGAGACAACAGGCTTTTCTAGATATAGGATCATGTCATCTGCAAACAAAGATAATTTGACTTTCTGTCTTTCTATTTGAAAAGCCTTTATTTCTTTCTCTTGCCTTACTGCCTTGGCCAGAACTTGCAATACTATGTTGAACAGGAGAAGTGGAGAGAGACAAATCCTTGTCTTTTGTCAGTTTTCAGGTTGAATGCTTGACATTCCAGCTTTTGGCCATTCAGTGAGATATTGGCTGTAGGTTTGTCATAAATAGCTCTTATTATTCTGAGGTGTGTTTCAATACATTTATTGATTTGTGTATGTTGAACCAGCAATGAAGCCAACTTCATCGTGGTGGATAAGCTTTTTGATGTGCTTCTGGATTCAGTTTGCTGGCATTTTATCGAGGATTTTTGCATCGATGTTCATCAGATATATTGACCTGAAGTTTTCTTTTTTGCTTGTATCTCTGCCAGGTTTTGGTATCAGGCTGATGTTTGTTTTCTACTTCTAGTAATTACTGGGTAATTTAGAAAGAAAAAAAGGTTTAATTGACTCAATTCAGCATTGCTGGGGAGACCTCAGAAAACTGACAATCATGAAAGAAGATGAAAGGAAAGCAAGACACCTTCTTCACAGGACAGCAGGAAGAAGTGCCGAGTGAAAGGGGAAAAGCCCCTTATAAAACTATCAGATCTTGTGAAGACTCACTCACTATTATGAGAATAGCATGAGGCAAACCAGCCCCATGATTCAATTACCTACACCTGGTCTCTCCCTTGACAGGTGGTGATTATGGGGATTACAATTAGATGAGATTTGAGTGGAAACACAAAGCCTAATAATATCACCTACCAAGCAAAAAAAGCGGAGTACCCTATGGATGTACAGTACCATTCATACTGAAACTATTCCAAACAATTGAAAAGGAGGGACTCCTCCCTAACTTATTTTATGAGGTCAAAACAATTAAAATAATTGCTACTTAGCCCTATTTCAACTTTAGAAATATGTAAGTACATATCTGGTTTGTCAGCAGGTATTATAAGTCTCCATTATACTCATGTAAATACTACTTTATTTGATGAGACTTGAAACACGTAGTTGGGTTATAAAAATAAAATAAAAACAACAATAAAAGATTTGGAAATATATTAGGTAATAATTTAATTGTAAAATCACTCTGAAATTTTATTTTTATACATGCAATTACTTTATCTTAAAGTACAGTTTAATAAAATATTTAATATAGATTATAGTATGTTAACTGCATTTTAAATATATATAAGGAGTAAATATATAAGTTTTTCAAACTACATTTGTGAAGTTTATTATCTTCAATAATAATTCTTTTTCCAATAACTTCAATTTTGGAATGTTTACAAGAATACTTTCATAATTCATAGGTATGTTAAATTTCTTGATTACTGTTACCCAGATAATCAAGAAAAATGATTATGCAACAAGCCATTTGTATTATTTATATATTTAGGTTCCTCTTTCCCATTTGCAAATCTATCTGAAATTCTTAATTGGACGAAGCAATCATCATAATGCATATTTGGACCAGAGAATGGCTCTGCATTTATGGTTTATAAATAATCTTCCACACTTTTTCCTTCTAGCAGGCTTTTGTTCTGTTATGTTCCAGAGCCATTATATGAAGACTGGAGTACTTTTAAATCTTTCTGGGTGCAAGAAAAGAGACAGCTATATTTTTTTCTTCCCAATTAACAGTTGTGAATTAGATTAATTTGCTATGACCCTGCTCTTCTGTAATTAAAGATTTTGTGTAATTAACTAAAACATTTTGACTAAGTCTTTTAGACCCAGTTGCAAATAATTGAACAACTAAAGGTCAAGTCTTTTATTTCAAGATTTATGGAAGTACTGACATTCAATTGATCCATACTTGACCAAAATGTTCAGAAAACTGAATCTGAGCATTTGAAAATATTTATAATCATGTCTGTCTGTTTTTTTCTCTTCGGTTACTTAAAATATCTTTATAGAATATTCTTACTTGTGTCCCTCCATTCCTACCCCTTACATCACTGCATGATTTTTGAATACTGTATACTCTCCTGTAGTTCTACTGTACAAAATGGTGACTATAATTAAAACAATTTATTGTATACTTGAAAAATGTTAACAGAATAAATGTTAAGTGTTCTCACCACAGACACGTAAGTATGTGAGGTAATGCATATGTGAATTAGCTTGATTTAGCCATTTTACAATGTATACATATTTCAAAACATCATGTTGTTCACCATAAATATATACAATTTTAATTTATCAATTACTATGAAATAAGTCATTAACAATGGCATACATTCTTTGTCTTGTACATTTGGCTTATTGAAAGGTATTTGAATCTGTGTACTTAAAAATAGCTGTTGAATGATTATATAATGAATGCAAAAATAAAATGAAATCATTCCTTGAACTAGTCACAATTTATCTTCTCTTTTCTGAAATCCCTCCACAGTCTTCTATGCTGCTTTTTTGTGTGTGTATGCGTGTGTGTTTGTATGTGAACAACGTTGACACCAATAGGAGTTCCAGTTTACCTACTCCTAAGACTGTAGGCATGGATGTGTATTTGGATGTGTAGCTCAAGGCCTCTCCAGGCCCAGCCTCATAACTGCTCTGAATTCTCTAGTTTTGGTGGGATATTTTGTTACTCTGCTTTGTTACCCTCAAATTCTGTCATTCTTCTCAGCCTAGTTTTTTTTTTTTTTTTTTTTTTTTTTCCTGGTTACTGCATCTTGGATAAACCTTTTCTCCTGTTCATATCTGTCTATAACTAAAGTCTACTTTAAACAGCTGCAGTACATTTTTTTTCCCGTATATCCATACATTTTACTTTTCTAAACAGTTTATAAATTGAACTTTCTGATAGTGTGTTCTCTCTTAGGAAGAAAAATCTTTATTCAGACTGGTTCACAAAAGATACTTTGCACTTTATTTTCAAGTGATGTAGATAATTAGAAATTAGATAAATGTAAAATCACAAAATAGTATTATTTTTACAGGTACAATTTAAACACACATATTCATACCTAATACACAAATTTATACACTTAAAAAATGTGTCAAAAATTTTTAATTTTGACATTTTACTTTTAAAATTTATTTTTGAATCAGACAAAGCAATCGTCACAAACAGCACATATTTTGAACACAATGTAAAATTGTAACAGAAGTTGAACTTAGAAATGGTCCTGCACACGATTCATAATAAGCTGTTTATTTTTTAGTAATACAGTTCTTTTGAGTCAATAATATATATCCTGTAGAGCTAGTCAAGCACATTCTTTTAATAAACTGTGGAGCAGCTGAAAATTTGGTTAAAAAAATATAATGAATGAAACATATTAATGAGCTTTATATTCTTGGTCATTGGAGAAGGCTAAGCAGAAAATCCCTCCCTTCTACCTCAAGATTTTTTTTCTGTAATGTAGAAACCCACTCTCCTGTATAACCATGCCCATGCTCAACTGTGAAGGGTGACCAAGACTGAAATAGCCTTCATCTGGTCACTCTCTGAAACTATTAGTATAGTTCTTCAACATACACACATATTGTGTCAACATACATATTCACAATGCTAGGCTATCCAGAGCACCCCAACCACTGTTTCCATCTATCTCCTTGTGCCATAAATACATACTTTTATATCCAGCATGCATATTGACAATTTTCTTTGAAGTCTGGCATTGTTTGTATTCAAATTTATGTAGGTTCTAAGAAGAGGGTAACATGGGAAAAGGGACTATATAATAAACTCTTCCTTTTGTATTTTGTTTTTGCCCTGGAAAATTCAGCTAACAGTTTGTCCAAAATGCTTGGTCTTTAAAGACCACTGTGAAACGATCTTTGTTATTCATAATGATTAATAACAAAAATGCAGTTTGAAATGCTAATTTAATTTTATAACAGATTTTATTTTTAAAGCAGTTTTAGGTTCAGAGAAAAACTGAGAAGGTACAATTTCCCATATACCTCAGTATCCCACACAAGCATAGTCCCTCATTATTAACATCTCCCACCAGAATGGTGCATTTGTTATAACTGATGAACCTATACTGACACACCTTTATTACTCAGTGTCTATAATTTACATTAGGGTTCGCTCTTGGTGTTGTACATTCTATGAGTTTGTACAAAAGTATAATGACTTGTATGTTGTATATTATTATACAGAACAGTTAAATTGCCCTAAAAATCCTCTGTGCTCCATCTACTCATCTGTCTTTCCCCTAACCCGACAACCATTGAATCTTTTTACTGTCTCCATAGTTTTGCCTTTTCCAGAATGTCATATAGTTGGAATCATATAGTACATGGTATTTTCGAATTTACTTCTTTCATTTAATAATATGCATTTAAACTTCCTCCATGCCTTTGTATGACATAATTACTTCTTTCTTTTTAGCGTTAAACAATGTTCCATTGTCTGGATGCACCACAGTTTATTAATCTTTTCTACTATTGATGAACATCTTAGTTGTTTCCAATTTGGTGCAATGATTAATAAAGCTGAAGATTTTTGTGTGGACATAAATTTTCAATTTTTCATGATCTTGGCTAAATATCAAAAAATGTGTTATCTATATGGCATAGTAAGAGTATGTTTAGTTTTGCAAGAAACCACCAAACTGTCTTCCAAAGTGGCTGCACTATTTTGTATTCCCATCAGCAACAGATGAGAGTTCCTGTGCTCCACATCTTCATCATCCTCTTCAGCATTTTATACTGTCAGTGTTCTGAATTTTGGTCATTTTAACAGGAGTGCAGTGATATTTTAATTTGCATTTCCTTGATGAACGAGGATGGGGAGCATCTTTTCATATCCGTATTCTGGATATTTTCTTTGGTGAGGTGTCTGTCGATGTCTTTAGCAAATTTTTAATTTTTTTTTCTTATTACTGAATTTTAAGATTCTTTTGTGTATTGGGGGTATGAGTCCTTTATCTGATTAGCCTTCCCAAAATATATTCTTTCAGTCTGTGTCTTGCCTTTTTATTCTCTTTCTCAGAGCAGAAATTTTTTATTTTAACAAAGTAGAAATTATCAGTTCTGTTTTTCATAGATCATATCTTTGGTGTTATAACTTAAATGTCGTTGTCAAACCCAAAGCTATCTAGCTTTTCTCCTGTATTATCTTCTAGGAGTTGCATAGTTGTTGGTTTGACCTTGAGGTTTATGATCAATTTTGAATTAATTTTCTTGAAGATGTATGTTCCATATCTAGATTAAGAATTTTGCATGCAGATATGCAGATGCCCAGTTGTTCCAGCACTATTGGTTAAAAACAAACAAACAAACAAAAAAAAAAACAAACAAAAAAAAACCCAGCAACTCTTATTTGTTGTATTGAATTTGCTCCATTTTCAAATATTGGTTTACTGCATTTATGTTGGTTTTTTTCTGGGCTCTTTATTCTGTTCCATTAATCTATTTGCCTTTTATGTAACTGATGTCACACTATCTCAATTACTGTAGCTTTATACTAAGCCTTGAAGTCAAGTAGTGTCAGTCATTTAGTTTTTTTCTTATCTTTCAATGTCGCATTGGCTACACTGTGTCATTTACCTCTCTATATAAACTCTACAATCAGGTTGTTGATATCTACAAAATTGTGGGGGGCCTTTGGCCAGGCCTCAGATGATAAAAAGTTGCCATTTACCAGAAATCACATGGCCGGACTTTCCCAACCGTAAACAACTTGCAGCTGCCTCTATCTTCCCAGGCTGAGCTTCCTCTGCCTCCAGATTTCCTCGGGCCGCCCCTCCTCCCTCACCTCCCAGTTACTTGCAACACTTGCGGTTCCTCCCTTGTTTACCAGTTCCTTGCAGCTGCCTTTATAAGCTGCTTTCCCCCGCTGAATAAACGAGACTTGATCAGACTCCTGTCTTGTCTCCATTCTTTGTGCCTCCTGTCCCTCTTTTCATCCCCACTCCCTCTCCCTCGTCCCAGTTGTTGTCCTGCAGGTCGGGACACAAAATAACTTGCTAGGAGTTTGATTGGGATTATGCTGAATTTGTAGATTCAGTTGGGAAGAATTGAAAACTTCACAATATTAAATTTTCTATGCATTAACATGGAGTATCTCATATTTAGTTATTCTTTGATTTTTTACTTGAATTTTGTAGTTTTTCTCATATATGATATATACATATTTTGTTAAATTTTTTACCTAAGCATTTTATTTCAGGGAAGCTAATGTAAGTGATATTTTTATTTTCAGATTCTTCTTGTTCATTACTGGTATATAAAAAACCAACTGACTTCTGTGTATTACTGTTGTGTCATCCAACCCTACTATAAATACTTGTTCTGAGTGGGTTTTTTTTTTTGTTGTTGTTGTTGTTGTCTTGGATTTTCTACATAAATGATTAAGTCTTCTAGGAAGAGAGTTTTATTCCTTCCTTTCTACCATTTTATTTTATTTTATAGTTTTATTTCACTAAAACAAGACTTTGGGTATGCTTTTAAGATGAGTGGTTAGAGGGAACATCTTTGTCTTGTTCCTGTTCTTAATGGCAAAGCTTTGGGTTTCTCAACATTAAGTATGATGTGAGTTATAGGACATTTTTTTGGTTATTCTTTAACATGTTGAGGAATTTCTCCTTTACTCATAGTGCTAATTGAATTTTATTTCTAGTTTTTCATCAGCTTTAACTATCAATATTGTTTTCAATTACATTGTTTTCAAGTGATTTTTCTCTCTCCTAACAAATGTCATCTGAGCACTTCAGGTTTGTGATATTTTGACTACAGCATTCCCCACAAATGTGCTTTCTCTATTTAGCTAAACTGACATAGCAAAGTGATAAGAGTTTGAATATATTAGTAAAATGGACTTCTTCAAACAGGCCTATTCCTATGTCTCTGAATAGAAACTAAATGCTGCAGTGTTACTTTTCTCTACAAGAATTTGATCATTTCATAATATATACATATATTGAAACATCACGTTGTATTCCATAAATGCATGCAATTATTTGCCAATTAAAAATAAAATTTCAAATGCCAGAGCCTTACAATATTTTTTTCATTGTCAGATTTTGGAAAACAATATGTATTTTCATTAAAAAAATCCCTGAACTGAAATTTTAAAAGTAAAAATGAACTTTATATAGAACTGGGAATACATTAAAATAATATACAGCTGCTTGCTTAATGCTGAGTTTCAAATAACTTTCAGTTGTTTGAAAATAAACATATAAAAAAGTATGTCACCTGTATATCCACATAATTACTATTATTATTCAATGTATATATATCATTTGATTACCTCATCTAAATATATCACTCATTACTAAACACCTTGAAGAAGCTGAGTATAGGAACTATACAGTTCAGTTTTGATTGTGAATTTTGAGGGACTTACAGTTGGATTGCCTCTCTCTCAAACATACAAGGGAAACACTTCAATACTCTTCACTACTGTCTCAAAATAAAATGTTGTGACTATATTAAGTTACTACTTTCTGACAGCTAGAAAGTGCTAATTCAATTTTTTTTTTTTTTTTTTTTTTTTTTTTTTTTTTTTTTTTTTTTTTTTTTTTTTTTTTTTTTTTTTTTTTTTTTTTTTTTTTTTTTTTTTTTTTTTTTTGAGATGGAGTCTCACTCTGTTACCAGGCTGGTGTGCAGTGGCATGATCCTGGCTCACTGTAAACTCCACCTCCCAGGTTCAAGCGATTCTCTTGTCTCAGCTTCCCTAGTAGCTGGGATTACAGAGACACATCACCACACCTGGGTAATTTTTGTATTTTAGTAGAGGCAGGGCTTCACCATATTGGCCAGGCTGGTCTCAAACTCCTGACCTCAAGTGATCTGCCTGTCTTGGCCTCCCAAATTTCAGGGATTAAAGGCATCAGCCCCTGTGCCTGGCTGATAATTCAATTTTTATACCCTGTGCTACAAGGTACTTCACACTTATGTCACAGCAATAGAAAGTGAAGTATATCTAATAAATGACAGTACGGAAAGTAAACTGACAAATTACAATATAATTATTATTGAAATGTAAGTTCCCAATTCCCCCCAAGCCAGTCCACAAGTGACCACCAAAATCATGGCCTCTATTAAAACTGAGTTTCTCAAATTCATATGAAAATAACAAATTAAATCAGTATGCCAAGTTTGTCCACAAACTCCTAAACTAAGGATATATTCTTGAAGTTTAATGATGATCCCTAACTCACAGGAAAGAAGAAAAAAGGAAGATAAAAATAGGTGAGAACAGAGGAAGATGGAAAATAAAAGAAGGAGAAATAATTTACTTCATGTTGTTCACACATTAACTATGGAGTTTTTTATTTTTTATTTATGTTTTTATTTTTTATTTATGTTTTTATTTTTTGGAGGGCAGGATCTAATTCTATACCCCACGCTGAAGTGCAGTGGCATGTTCACAGCTCACTGCAGCATGGACCTCCTGGTCTCAAGTGATACTCCCAGGTCAGTACCTCCCCAACTCCCCCAGTAGCTGGAATTACAGGCATGCACCACTATGCCCAGCCTGGAGTTTTAAAGTGAGATGAAAATGTAAAAGCAATTTAATGTAAATATAACATGAAGAATGAAATAAAAACCTATCTATGAAATAATAAAAGCTATTTATGACAAACCCACAGCCAATATCATACTGAATGGGCAAAAACTGGAAGCATTCTCTTTGAAATCTGGCACTAGACAAGGATGCACTCTCTCACCACTCCTATTCAATATAGTATTGGAAGTTCTAGCCAGAGCAATCAGGCAAGAAAAAGAAATAAAGGGTATTCAATTAGGGAAGGAGGAGGTCAAATCATCTCTATTTGTAGATGACATGATTGTATATTTAGAAAACCCCATTGTCTCAGCCCAAAATCTCCTGAAACTGATAAGCAACTTGAGAAAAGTCTCAGGATATAAAATCAATGTGCAAAAAACAAAAGCATTCCTATATACCAATAACAGACTTAAAGAGAGACAAATCAAGGACAAACTGCCATTCACAATTGCTACAAAGAGAATAAAATACCTACGAATACAACTAACAAAAGATGTAAAGGACCTCTTCAAGGAGAACTACACAACACTGCTCAACAAAATAAAAGAGTACACAAATAGATGGAGAAACATTTCATGCTCATGGTAGGAAGAATCAATAACATGAAAATGGCCATATTGCCCAAAGGAATTTACAGATTCAATGCTATCCCCATGAAGCTACCAATGACCTTCTTCACAGAACTGGAATAAACCACCTTAACTTCATATGGAACCAAAAGAGAGCCTGCATAGCCAAGTCACTTCTAAGCAAAAAGAACAAAGCTGGAGGCATCATGCTACCTGACTTCAAACTATACTACAAGGCTACAGTAATCTAAACAGCTTGGTACTGGTACCAAAACAGAGATATAGACCAATGGAACAGAACAGAGGCCTCAGAGGCAATGCCACACATCTACAACCATCTGATCTTTGATAAACCTGAAAAAAACAAGCAATGGGGAAAGGATTCCCTATTTAAATGGCGTTGGGAAAACTGGCTAGCCATGTGCAGAAAGCAGAAACTGGACCTCTTCCTGACAACTTACACTAAAATTAACTCCAGATGGATTAAAAACTTAAACATAAGACCTAACACCATAAAAACACCTTAGAAGAAAACCTAGGCAAAACCATTCAGGACATAGGCATAGGCAAGGACTTCATGTCTAAAACACCAAAAGCAATGGAAACAAAAGCCAAAATAGACAAATGGGACCTAATTAAACTCCAGAGCTTCTGCACAGCAAAAGAAACATTCATTAGAGTGAGTCGGCAACCAACAGAATGGGAAAAAATTTTTTGCAATCTACCCATCTGACAAAGGGCTAATATCCAGAATCTGCAAAGAACTAAAACAGATTTATAAGACAAAAACAAACAAGCCCATTCAAAAGTGGGTGAAGGATATGCACACACTTTTTCAAAAGAAGACATATATGAGGCCAAGAAACGTACGAAAAAATGCTCATCATCACTGGTCATTAGAAAAATGCAAATCAAAACTACATTAAAATACCATCTCACTCCAGTTAGAATGGCGATCATTAAAAAATCTGGAGACAACAGATGCTGGAGAGGATGTGGAGAAATAGGAACACTTTTATACTGTTGGTGGGAGTGTAAATTAGTTCAAGCATTGTGGAAGACAGTGTGGAGATTCCTCAAGGACCTAGAAACACAAATTCCATTTGACCCAGCAATCCCATTACTGGGTATACATCCAAAGGATTGTAAATCGTTCTATTATAAGGACACATGCACATGTATGTTCACTGCAGCATTGTTTACAATAGCAAAGACTTGGAAACAACCCAAATGCCCATCAATGATAGACTGGACAGGGAAAATGTAGCATATATACACCATGGAATACTATGCCATAAAAAACGATGAGTTCGTGTCCTTTGTAGGAACATTGATGAACCTGGAAATCATCATTCTCAGCAAACTGACACAAGAACAGAAAATCAAATACTGCATGTTGTCCCTCATAGGCGGGTGTTGAACAATGAGAACACATGGACACAGGGAGGGAAGCATCACACACCGGGGTCTGTGTGGGGGAACTAGGGGAGGGACAGTGGGGGGTGGGGAGTTTGGGAGGGATAAAATGGGGAGAAATGCCAGATATAGGTGATGAGGAGGAAGGCAGCAAATCACATTGCCATGTATGTACCTATGCAAAAATCTTGCATGTTCTTCACATGTACCCCAAAACCTAAAACGTGGTTTTATATATATATATATATATATTTTTTTTTTTTAAACAACCTATCTATGTATCTATCTCTACTGAATTTTCCCCACACACACAAAAAAAAACAGGGGTTGGCAGGATAAAGAGCACTGAATGTGCAGTCAGAATATTTCATTTGGAGTTTGTGAGGCTATGGGGATGTTTTTCTGAGGCTTTCTTGTCATCTCTATAATAATAAGTAAAATTAGCATAAAGAAGCCTGTGAAAATGTTTGTACATTTTGAAGAACTATCCAAATCTGAAGTATTATTATTGTATCTTATTTGTATCAGATTTCCATATAGAAAGTTAGAGTATCAACTAACAATTTAGTTGGTAAAGTAAGAGCCTTTACCTTTATAAAAAAAAAAAGACTGAAAAGGATAAAAGAGCTTTACTTGTATAGACATTCACAAATGATAAATTAGTTTACAAAAGTAATACGATATTTTATTCAATCATAGAGCTATGTGGTGGGTAGAAATAGTCATGAAAGAAAAATGCAATAAAATCACTAAAATTTAAGGTTGAAGTGACAAAATATTTTAACTGCTGGGATTAAAAAACCAGACTGTGTTCAACATTAAAGTGAACTAGAGTTTGTCAACAACACAAAATAATGTCCTTGCAAAAAGTAATGGCATAGTGTGTTAATGCAAATTCATAAACTAGTAGTTCATAGAAAGAATAAGTCCAGAGGAATAGTAATGCATGGAGGAACAAGACCTACTGTTGAAAAACTGATAAGCCATTTCAGATTGTATTTGGAACAATCAAAGGAAAACTAAGTCTTGACAAAACTAAGAATAGAGGGTGGAAGGGTTCTAATTTAGATGATAAAGCCTAGACAAGACTCATTATTAGCCATAACAGGTCATTGTTAGGAGTCAGGACAAAAACATGTTGGCATTGTAGTTGAGATGTACTTCATTCAACTTTCACTTTCTTGAGCCAATGTTTATGGTAGCTATAATATAAATACAGGTCTTTTACATGAATTAGTAATTATGGGTTCCTATCTCTACAAGTCTGTGGTTTGGTGGAAGCTCCATTTGGTGCTTTTTAGTAGAGATTGTTGAGAAAAGATGGCTAGTATTTGATTATGTATCTATAGTGACACAGGCAGAGCAGAAGGCACAGAAAATACTTATTACATCCCAATAGGGTTTTCAATGTAAACTTCCTAGCTGACCTCCTATTCAAGTTATACAGATAGATCATATATCTGACTGGCTGGCTGTAAGAGAAACTAATCTCTGAGACAGTATTGCAAGGTGAATACATATTTTTATGCTGTTTGGCTAATGTTTAAGACAAAGTTCTAAAATTACTGTTCCAATAAGTCAACATGTATATCATTTTGCTAGATAGCCCCATATACTCCACTATAGGGGTTGTACTATTCTGTGTCCCCACTGCAAGATGCTGGATAGTCTGTTGTGGTCCTGCCAACAGAGTATATTATCGAATATTTGGTAAGAAATAGTGGCTCCATGTAGTTTTTCTCAGTGAAGTTTTAACTTGTATTTGCCTTGTTATGAATGTATCGGGACATTATTACATTTGCTAAAGGGACATTACATTTGCTAAAGATAATTTGCATTTATTTCTTTCTATAAGCTACTTTTTAAATATCTCTTGCCTATTTACCTATGAATGTGCTAGACTTTTAATTTTTATTATTTACCCGTTTCTCATTACATATTTTGTAAATATTAATATTTCACTTCATCTGTAATTTGACAGTTTACTTTCCTTAATTTTTTGATGTGCAATAGATTTTCATTTTTATATGATCATTATTAATTGACAATACAAAATGGATTAATATTTTCCTTATTTGCTATTAAATTTTGAGTCATAGTTCAGAAAATTTTTCCTCTATTCCAAGTTGCCAAAAAATCATTGATGCTATGCTTTCTTGTAATATTTGTGTGGTTTACAATTGGATTTTTAATCTCTAGCCCATACAAAATTCATCCTGGAGCATGGTATAAAAAGTGGATTCATTTGTATATATTTCTGTATGTTAAATTTTTTTCCAACACTTAGTAAAAATTCAGTTTTTTCCCCACTAATTTTTAGTGCTGCACTTATTTTATCTTATATTTCCATATGAAATAGATTGTATTTCTGGTTTTCCACTTTGTCTCACTGGCTCCATACATTTTGATAAATGTTTACAGTTATGTAATTACTCCCATAAATCAGATATAAAATTGTTCATTCACCTTAAACTCCTGTGCTGCTACTTTGAAGTCCAGTCCCTAGTCACATTCACTACATTTTCCTTTTCCAGAAGTTCATATAGAATTCAGATAGAGTTATGTGGCATTGTAGTATGGCTTCTTTAAGACCATAAGGTTTTTGGCATATCTTGAAAAATATCTACCACTATTTGTTTAACTTTTGCTCATTTATATATTCCTATTTCTCTATTCGTAACTCCTATTATTAAAAACGTTAGTATTTTTGCCTCTATTCTCCAACTCTGTTTCCTTATGACTTCTACCATAATTTTGTGTTTGTTTTCTGTTCTTCATTTATATGTATTTGAAATACTAGGCCATTGACTTGTGTCCTCGGGAAAGTATTTTTGCCTTTAATAAATCATTCACTTTTAACATTAGGTAGTCATCATGTTATCTTTAGGAAACTTTTAACACTTAAGTGTCTTTAAGTGATCCTATTATTTTTTATTCAAGTTTTCAATCTGGATGTCCTAGAGTTTCTATTTCATTTAGCACTTTTTCTAATTATTGTCCTAGTAATAATTAGACTCTCTCTGGTGGTTGGGCACTTTTCAGAGATGTATTGCTGTTGTTGTGTGCTTGACATGTCCTTGACACATGACAATTCAGTCCTGGTGTCAGAGTATTAGAAATAGCAGGAATCCCACCTTGGTTCAAACCCTGGCCCAACCACTTACTGCCTGTGTAAGTGCAGTTTAGACATGTCACCTTGATGTGCTCCTTTTTAAAGTAAGTGTTACGATTGATTATATTTACCATATGTCTGCTTTGTGTATTTACTGATTATATCACACCAGTTTTAAGATATAGATTAATATACATATTGATAAATGAGCGATAGAAAAGCACTAAAACATTGGTAGATATTCTTTGTTAATTGGATTATAAGTACATTTTATTTTCTTTTCATGCTTTTTCAAATTTTGCAAATATTCTGTATTGAAGATAATTTACTCTCATAATCACTGAAAGCTTAATAATAAAACATTCTAAAAGCCTGAAGAACATCAACTAATATCAGCCTTTTTTGACAAAGGATTCAAATGTATGTAAATGAGAAATATTTCTTCATATACTTAAAAGTGATATTTAAATTTGATTTCACTCAAAATCATTATAATTGCAGTCCATGACTGATTATCTTCTGTTGGATGAGGGACATATATATAGTTCTTGGCAGGTGATGTCACCATTTGTGCACTACACTAGCTGACATCACATAAATTTTCACAATTAGTTCACTTTAAATCATTTGGACAAGCAAAGAAAGTATTCAGCAGTAAGGAGAAAAACTATTGATTGCCGAATATTTGTAAAGCTATCAAAATTAAGTCAGGAAGAAGTTACACATAGAGACCATGTTCAGCTAAGTTAAATACAAGACTTCCGGTTTTCCATTTGCAATAAACACTGATGCCATTACAGATTAAAAGCAATTTGAGGGAAAGCTGGTCCTTTCAATAACATTTAGGGAGCTAACACTGGGATATTTTACTTTTAAAGCTATCATCATAGAAATGTGAAGTGACTTTCAGAAGAGTGGCTTGCAATCAGCTTATCAAAAATAATTACATAATAACTTGTAAATCATTTTCCATTTTGTTTTCTTTGGTTAGAAAAGAATTGAATATCTAATCAGAATAATATCCATATTCTTCCCTTGCTTTGCACATGCGCACACACACACACACACACACACACACACACACACAGTGAGATAAATGGCTATTTCTGTTTAGCTTTTGTTGAAAGCATTTCATACTAACAAGTTAGCTGTTATAATACCCACATCTTGTATTGTATTACGATGCTAAATTGTAGGTTAAATCTAAGTGGAATAAGAAGTTATTAAAATAATATACAATTTATACCTTTTGTCCCTAAAAGAAAGACAATATATCATTACACAAACAAATAAGTATGCATTTACAAAGTGAATACTCTGAGTTCAGATGATTACAAGCACGTTGTTATCTCTGGCAAATATTTTTACTTTTTGAAACTTGCATTACTTTCAGGTGCTCAAAACATAAAAATGATAGTTCTAATAAGGAAATAATCTATGGTTACATTGTTAGAATTGATTTGCTGTCATTACAGTGTCATTCTTTGGCACTAATTATTTAAATAGCAGAATATGTTGATATACCTTATGGGAAAAAATCCAAGTGTAAACAATGATTAGCAAGAACACATCTAAAATTCATTTAAGCCATCTTCTGTTTTAGAGATTTCTTACAATTTTCCTACTTTAACGTAAATAATATTAAAACTCTATTTTAAACAAATTATAGACTTACTGATTTAATTAAACACATATAGCTTTATTTGCTTCATTTTGGGGGGGGTCACCGTTGTCTTTCATTTACTTATGATCTTTAATTCAGACTAATTTGGTTTTTAATAGTCTACTTTGAATTCTATCCCAGTTATTTACATTCATACAGGCCTGTAGATACGGTTATACAACAATGAGCATTGGAAACGACAGCCCTTCTCCCTACATTCAGAAAGCATAGAGGAGTAAAGGCGCATTGAGAAAGAAGTGGAGTGTATTTTTCTAGCAATAGATGGCTCCTTCAATAGGCATCTGGCAGACAGTCGTGCTAGCAAGGGTATGAACAGCCTTGTTAGCAGAGAGCCACAGCTTAATTACTGGCCGATGGAGCTGAAACCCTTGGCTGGGAAGGGGAAGTCAGCGGCAGCCCAGGGCAGAAAACGCCAGCCAGCTGCCGGGTGCGGGAGCGCCTTGAGCTGTGCATCCAGGCCCTGACAGGGATGGCAGAGTGGCAGGGAGCTGCTGCTCGCTGGTCCATCCCGACAAAGAAACGAAAAGGCCATGAAAAGGCTCAGGAGTGACATGGGGTGGGGACATGGTTTCCACCACCCTCAGAAGTCCGAGGATAAGAAGAAGCTACAGTTAGAGGTTTTGAGTCCGCATTTTACTCACCGCTTCTTGAGCCCCCATGTTGCACGTGCCAAAAGTGTTGCAGGACTTTTCCTTAGTTCAGCTAAAGACAGGGTCCTTGTTCATCCCACAGACAAGAAAATTTAGATCAGGAGATCTACACCATCCTGGCCAACATGGTGAAACCCCGTCTCTACTAACCTACAAAAAATTAGCCGGGCATGGTGGTGCGCGCCTGCAGTCCCAGCTACAGGGAAGGCTGAGGCAGAGGAATTGCTTGAACTCTGGAGGCAGAGGTTGCAGTGAGCCTAGATCCTGCCGCGGCACTCCAGCCTGGGCGACAGTACCAGACTCGGTCTCAGGGAAAAATAAAAAAAAAGAAAGAAAAGAAAATGTAGGCTTGCAGATGATTTGGAGCGTGAGTAAAGCACCGTTTTATTGAGTGAAAAGGGAAAGAAGAGAGGAAACGGTGGACTCTGGCCTAGCCAGAGAGCTTCTTGCCTGCCGTTCTAACCCCAGGTTCCACACAGAAAAAGGAGAGGCCAGGCTCCTCCCGACCGTAAATGGCGTAAATTCCCGAAGCTCCACCCCAGTGGGCGAGCTAGGTGGAGTTTCTCCAGGGACCCCTCCCACCTGGCTGTCTCATCACCACCACATGAATACACACCCAGATGGTGGACATCTGTAAGCCTGGAAAAGGGGCTTCACGAGGAACTCACTCTGCCTTGGAGATGCCGTTACCACTCTCTCCACAGCCATTCTATTGAAATGAAATGCCATCCAACTGAAAACTAGCCATAAGATTGATATTATTTAAAAGTATTTCAATGATATATTCTAGGTGAAAAGCAAAAGATAAATTTCATTAATCCTTGATTAATGAAATTTTCTTTTCTTTTTTTTTTTTTTTTTTTTTTTTGAGACGGAGTTTCATTCTTGTTGCCCAGGCTGGAGTGCATGGCGTGATCTTGGCTCACTGCAGCCTCTGCCTTCTGCGTGCAAGCGATGCTCCCGTCTCAGCCTCCCAAGTAGCTGGGATTACAGGAATGCGCCACCACGCCCGACTAATTTTGTATTTTTAGTAGAGACAGGGTTTCTCAATGTTGGTCAGGCTGCTTTGGAACTCTGGACCTCAGATGATCCACCCACTTCGGCCTCCCAAAGTGCTGAGATTGCAGGTGTGAGCCACCGCACCCAGCCAGTCCTTGATAATCTTTATCTAAAATAACCGTTTTCTGTTAATAATTTCTCCAACTACTGTGAATTTGTATGATGGTTCATAGAAGAGTTACTCGAAAATAAATTTGGAAAGATAGTTTGAGACTGCTTTTCTAGAATAAGAAGTCATTAAAATATCTGCGTATAAGAATAATCACATAAATGAAAGTTTTGTTTTTTTTTTAAGTCTAAAATTGCTTAAAGGACAAATTGGAAGAAAAACAGATAGGAGAAGCAAATATTTAAAAGGGTATCAAAATTATACATCATAATGGCCATACCTCATAATGAAACAAATTTCAGTTGGTAGTGATAACTAAAAAACAGAAATAGAAATTTAAGAAATACCAACAATATCATATTAACAGAATTCTATGTCCATTTGATTCCATAAAATGAACTGAAGAAATGGGAATCAAAAATGAACACAAAAAAGGAAGCATCAGACACTGGGGTCTATTTGAAGGTGGAGAAGGGGAGGAGGGAAAGGAGCAAAAAAGATAACTATTGGGTACTGGACTTAATTCCTAGGTGATGAAATAATCTGTACAACAAACCCCAGCAGCATGTGTTTACCTATGTGACAAATCTTCACATGTATCCCTGAACTTAAAATAAAAGTAAATAAATATTTTTTTAAAAATTTCTCTAGATTTTAAACTGAGTGACCCAGAGACTGATAATTTGAAAAGTGAATAGGAGATAAATTTTATATTAAGAATAGTAGGATTAATGCCCTATTAGTATTTAATTGTGTTAGTGATTAAAAAAAAAAAGATTTAGAAAGCAGTCGAAAATTTAGAGCTAACATTGAGGAAACTTACAAAAGGTAGAGGTAAAAATTATGAGGTCGGGTGTTCCTTTAAATAGTATTCATGAGTATCACCGTGATAAAAACTGGAAAGAAGATGGAAGATAACACCAAGACAATTTTAAAGCAAATATCAAACACTAAAACATATATTTTCTTAAAAAATTGGAAAATGTGTTCATAATATGTCTACAATTTTAGCAGGGAGATAGGCAAGAGAGTTTGATGAAAAAGGGATGTTTATAAGGACTTAAAAAATAAAGAAAATCAAGGAGGAGCTATCTTGGTGACAATTCTTTGGGAGGATTTGGCACTGCCAATGCAACAGGCATGAGACCTTCTCCACCACCAAGGCAATGGACTCCTTTGGTCCTTTGCTAAATTACATAGAAGTCCACTTAGGGTTATTGTATACCTTACTGTAAAGTCATGAAAATAAAAGTATAAACTGGAATATTCCCGGTCAAGCTAGGCCATGTGACAACCTAACCTATAATCTTTGTTATTTCAGTACAAATATTATTCACTATAAATAATATTCTGATAACATAAGCCATTTACTTTGGCTCAGTCTGAGTTCAAATGTAAGTGATGATAAGAATTTATGACAGCTTTACCTTATGTTTAAAATATTACCCTTGAAAATAATTAAATAATTGCTTTAAATCCACAGATCACTAGTAAGTCCTTTTAATTCTGCCTTGATCACTTTACCATGATTTGTTCTATCTCAAGTCTTTTCAACATGCTGAATCACTCTTCTGCTAAATGGTTTATATCCATGTAAACATCCACATTACAGTTCTTGTTATTAGTTCAGATCTGCTCACCTGGTCCTACTTTAAGAAGGCCATTGCCTTTAACAAAGAATCAGAGTATTTACACATGAATAGAAAGCATATAATTTTAATATAGCTACATGAATACCTAACTGATTTGATAAGTATTTAAAAATAAAGGCTATTCAAACATTTTCTAAAATTGTACATCATAAAATTCTTCATAAGTCTGTTACCTATAAATATGACTTCAATTATTGAGTCTAAAATAGGTACTAATCATATAGTGTATTAAATATGAAATATCTTTAAATAGTTACATAGTAGCTGCAGTTTTTAAAAATCCTATTAGTAGTTTCTTTTACCTATAAAAAACATAATTATAAGGGATACATTTCCATAAAGAAAATATACACAAAATGCTACATATATGTATATAATTAATCACCTTCATATATATTAATTTTCTAAATATCTTCATTATAGGTGGAATAAGTCCTTCAATTCTTATTAAGTATCCACATAGGGGCCATCAACTATAACACGTTATTTCATTTTCCCTGCTTTAAAGCTAATTACAATAAATCACAAAGGTTTCAATCTTGGTTAGCATCACTTGTAACCAGAAATGGGCAAGTCCCTTTATTATGAGGAATAAGTAGGTGGAGGGGATAGGGAAAAAGACAACAAAAATGGCCTGGCTGTATTGCTCTGATAATCTAAATTGTCTGTGAACAATTCTTTCTGAAATTCCTTTTCCAGTAGTTTGAAAATTATCCACTAAAAATCGCTCAATGATAATTGGCATGAAATCCTAAGAAGTATAGCAACTAGTTCTAATTAAAAGTTTATAAAATAAATGCATTTGGTTAATTTTTAAAAACATATTTATTAAGAAACAAATGACAAATATGCATGCAAGTAGTCCAGTAGCAAAAAAAAAAAAATTAAAATTTTAATGGCATACTGCTGATTGATTGATCCTCACTCTTAGAAGTTTCATATTATTATGAAAAAATCAATTTCTTATTAATAAGCAATTCTGCTTCTTCAAGCTAAGTACAAAGTCAATGACATTATTTTAATAATAAATTTTTTTTATTTATTGACTTATATAATGAATTTTAGAATCCCAGCTATTAGAGGGATACATAGTATTTGAAACACATGAGACTGATTGTAAATATAACCATCACTCCACCTTTTGAGATATTTGAGATAAAGTGTTAAAAAGAATAATTAAATTAATATAACTTCAATTTTTATTTTACAGTATTCAATAAATTAACGCATTTTAAATTATGTATAGTATAGTGATATCAATACACAAAATTAATTTTAAATTTAGTTTTAAAAAATATTTTTACAATCATTTATCTAAAATACATCTACAAAGAATCAACTGAAGTAGAAATCTAGGACTCATTCTGTGCATTTATTCAAAGCATATAATCTTCAATTTAACTAATGCATTTAACAATCTGCCTTATGCTCTCTTACATTCATTAAATCAACTATATTTTATCTTTAAAATCACTGATAACTCCTTATCACTGACAGAATTATTACTACAAACATTAGCGTAGAGAACAAGATTATTTGGATCCTGCATCTTAAGTCTCCCCAGCACTGATTCCTAAGGTCACATAGATTACAGGACTTCCTTCTCCTTCAACCTATTTTATACACACATACCACTATGCTTTTCCTTGTTAACTCTATTGTTCTCTACTCACCATGAAATATTCAGCTCAAATATAACCTCAACTCTACAGACAATAGTCTCTCACTTGTGTTTTCAGAACACTTTCTATAAAATTCCTTACGTAATGTATTACTTTGTATTTCAATTATTTGTATTTCTGTTTACCCTGTTACGATCAAATGTTCTTGAAGCAACAATTATGCTTATTATATCTTTTGGTATGAAAATTTGGTTTGAATATAACTAGTGTTATATATGACAAGTAAAGCCAAAATGAGGAAGAGAAAATGGGAAGCATGGGGAAGAAAATTCTTTAAGATCAGAAAAGAGAAAATCAACTAACTGGCTAGATAGATTTAAAATTAAATCAGGTAAATATATTAAATATGGACATTTATAAATAGCTAGAAGAGAAGAATTATAATGTTCCCAACACAAAGAAAAGATAAATGTTTTAGGTGACGGATATCCCAGTATACATGCATCAAGCTATCACACGTACACCCAAAATATGTACAACTATGATGTATCATTAAGGAAACTCTGCCCAGAAAACCAGGTAATATTTTTGTAATAGTTGTAACTCAAATGATAATAACAAATTATGATAATTTAAAGATTATCCATTACAATAAAGTGAATATAAACATTTACCAAAGTTCTCAGATATTTATATAAACAAGATTAAGCAAAACAAAACGAACTGAATGGTATTAAATAACTGATAATGTTAAACTTTTTACAACTTTTATTTTGAACATTGTATCTTTAAGTGTTTTGTTTTCCAAATTTAAGGAATTTTTTTCTCCTAAGCTGGTTATAGTTTATAGTAATTTGATAAAGTATGTTTTTATGAACAAAAGTGAGGGCATTTGTTTTTCCTCCCTACTTGAATCCTTCAAAATCTGGAAACCATTGGTGACTATTCTTATGTTTACAGCAATATAATTATTTCAATAAGTTTAATGAGAATTTTCTCTCTCTTTATAACAGGATACAAGTGGAAACATTTGTTATATTACCAGCACCTTAACTGGAATATCATTGATGTGGTTTCGCAATGTTCCCACTCAAATCTCAATCTGAATTGTATCTCCCAAATTCCCATGTGTTGTGGGAGGGACCCAGTGGGAGGTAATGGAATCACAGGGGCCAGTCTTTCCTGTGCTGTACTCATGATAGTGAATAAGTCTCACAAGATCTGATGGGTTTATCAGGGGTTTCTACTTTTGCTTCTTCCTCATTTTCTCTTGCTGCCACCATGTAAGAAGTGCCTTTTGCCTCCCGCCATAATTCTCAGGCCTCCCCAGCCATGTGAATCTGTAAATCCAATTAAACTTTTTTCTTTCCAGTTTCAGGTATCTTTATCCACAGCATTAAAATGGACTAATATAATCATATTTGAGAATATGAATAGAATTCCTGGCTTCAAGGGTTTCCAGCTTTACAGTGAGTGAATCAAAAATCATCACTTCCTGGCAGGCCCAGGAACTTTAAAGACTGATGGAATCTAAAGTCTGCCTTGGTTTGGCTTTCTAGTGTCAAGAGGGTTTAAAATAGGAGATTCCTACATAATTGATCACTATCCTTGCTGCACTTATATAAATCACTAGGCAAAAAACTGATGAATAAACTTATTTTACAAATAAATTTGTATTACTCTGATTATCTTTGGTGGCAATAAAAATGATGACACAGAAAAATTATGCTTTTTAATCTGCTGTTACTAGATTGCAATGCTATGGACTCTTTTTGAGTTTTTATTATCTACTTATACACTAGACAAGATCCTGAATTCTTTTAAGTTCCTACAATCCAACTTTTTTCCATGGAATTACTAAAAATGGGAACTGCTTTTTTCCTGAAACTTCATAAGCTGAGAATTGATAAATGTTCAGCAGTAAGTCTTGTGCCTGATATATAGGTCACATAGAAATTTTACCAAACTGTCTGATGCTATAACCAGAGGCATTTAAACTGCAAGCCAGGATAAGAAGTTGATGGCTTCACAGTATAGACAGCTTTTCCCAAGATGTAGGAACAAGATTCCATATTATAATGAGACCTTCACCCCTCTTAGTGCCTACCTGTTTTACTTAGCAGGATAATGGTGTAATTGGAGTTTCACAATAAGTAGCTTCTGCTGGTAACTTGACAGAAACTGACTTAAAAGATCATTTAGTCTACCTAGTGAGTAGCTTTGTAATGCCCCTAACACAACTATTGCTCAAATATTGCTTTAATTCAACTCAGTCATGGGTATACTAGGTGATAAAATTACGGCATACAATCTATTAGATAAATAAGAATTTGTCTGTGCTATTGCTAATATTACATGCTCTGCTTGGATAAATTTATCTGGGAAAGATGAAACCCATATGCACAAAATTAACAAACAAAAAAAGGTCACATGGTTATAACAAGTATCAATTTATTCCCCAAGGTCATTTGATTTGTTTAAGTGGTTGTCTTTAAATTTCAGTTCAAGGCTTAAAGCATCACACAAATTAAGATTGTATTTGTATTATTTTTCTTTCTAAACTTTGTACCTATTATTTATTAAGTTACTACAGGACTACAACTCCTAACAGAATAATGTTGGCCCAGCACTTTGAGATGATAGTCAACATCTGCAAAGCAGATAAAGTTTAACTTAATAATGGACTTGAATAGACAGCCTAAGAGCCACTCCCTCCAAACCTCCCTCTTTGCTCAAATGTGCCTAAAATAATGTTTTTGCTGAATCCTTGTCACCAATCACTGCCTTCAATTTGGGACCAAACAGCCTGGGACAGTTTCATCTTTGCACCAAGGGACAATAAAAGCCTAACTAAAAGATTATTGATCAATGATGGTTTTGGAGAAAGATCTTGATCAAAAGGAGAAATTTTGAAAATTCCCAAAATCAAAATTAAGTTACTTGTGTTAAAAACCATTACAAATAAACCCAGGGAAGCCCATGAAGTGAAGATTCTCATACACAAACGCCTGATAACAAGAACTGTCACAGTACGCTGCAAAAACCACAACTTTGCATAAAGGCCATCACCAATTCACCTCAAAAAATACTTCGGAAAAGTCATCAGCCCAGCAACTGCCTGTCTAATCTTGAACTGATGGCACCCTTGTTATTTATCTTTGTAGCTGCATATAATGATCTCAAAACAGTTATGTGATCCTCTTCATTTTTTCCTTTAAAAGCCTTTGTCATCCTTTGCTCTCTAAATACACACATAGTACACTATGAACACATATTCCCATTGTAATGCCCATTCCCAAATAAATATCACTTCCTATTAGCCTCTTTCTATTAATTAGGTTGACACACTATATGTTATCTGAGGTCTTTTTCAGTATTTGTATGACATTAATTGCTTTAGACTAGCTGTATTTTAAGCCTTTGTAGTTAAACTTTTTGTTATTATAAAAATGTAAGCTTCTTTGTGTTCAAATGAACTCATTTCCTCAACCAATCAGGCCCACACTCTCTCTCCTCTCACCAAATGTTTAAGTGCAAAGGGCTGACACATTCTCTTGTCAGTCTTAGGTCCTGAACATGTGAACATGTCTTAACATCTGTACCTGGTTTTCAAATGTTTTTCCTGATATCACCAGGAGTCTTACCTGAATAGAATGAGGATCTTTACTAATACGAAACTAGTAATTTACCAAATAAGAAGAAATTAGGCTTTTGAAGACTATCGTAAGATATGGTTATGGCTTGTCTCCTATAGTCAGGCATCAAATGTTACTTATCTTTTCTTTAAATTTTTTTGAAAATCTGTTTCTCCCTAATTAACGTCACTTAAAAAAAAATCATCCAGGATCTTAGCATAGATGTCTTGTTCTGCAGCTCTTCTTAGTGTCAGGTTTTTCTGACTCCACTTTATATTATCCAAGCAGGATTCTTAAAGCACAGTCATAATCATGTACTGCTAGTTAAAGAGACTTCTATTTCTTTTAGGAAACTGCATGACATATTCATTCTTGTACACGTATAGTGGTTAACAATGTAATTTTAATTTTAACTTTTGCGGTGAAAACTGAGGTTGAGCAATTTTATATATTTATGTTGTATTTAAATAACCTTCTCTATGAAGTTTCTGTTCAAATTTTTAAAGATTTTCCTTGCTTTTTATATGTATCTGTTAATGTTTTTCTAAAAAGTCTGTTTTAGTCTGTGTCTTTTTCACTCTCTTAATGGTGTCTTCAGAGAAATAAAAGTTCTGCAAAACTGGAAGCAACATGCTACATTACTTAAACTATACTATAGGGCTACAGTTACCAAAACAGTGGGGTACTGGTACAAAAACAGACACATAGACCAATGGAACAGAATAGAGAACCCAGAAACAAGACCCCACACCTACAACTATCTGACCCATGACAAATCTGACAAAAATGAGCAATGGGGGAAAGGATACACTATTCAATAAATGGTGCTGGGATAACTGGCCAACCATATTCAGAAGATTAAAACTGGACCCCCATGCCAGTAAGAATGGTGATCATTTAAAAATCTGGAGACAACAGATGCTGGAGAGGATGTGAAGAAATAGGAACACTTTTACACTGTTGGTGGGAGTGTAAATTAGTTCAAACATTGTGGAAGACAGTGTGGCGATTCCACAAGGATCTACAAACAGAAATTCCATTTGACCCTGCAATCCCAATACTGGGTATATATCCAAAGGATTATAAATCATTCTATTATAAAGACACATGCACATGTATGTTCACTGCGGCACTATTTACAATAGCAAAGACTTGGAAACAACCCAAATGCCCATTGATGATAGACTGGACAAGGAAAATGTGGTGCATATACACCATGGAATACTATGCAGCCATAAAAAATGATGAGTTTGTGCTCTTTGTAGGGACATGGATGAATCTGAGACCCATGATTCTCAGCAAACTAACACAAGAACAGAAAATCAAACACCATATGTTCTCACTCATAGGTGGGTGTTGAACAACGAGAACACATGGACACAGGGAGGGGAGCATCACACACTAGGGTCTGTTGGGGGGGACTAGGGGAGGGACAGTGGAGGGTACAGAGGTTGGGGAGGGATAACATGGGGAGAAATGCCAGATATAGGTGACAGGGGAATGGAGGCAGCAAACACATTGCCATGTATGTACCTATGCAACAATCCTACATGTTCTGCACATGTACCCCAGAACCTAAAGTACAATAAAAAATAAAAAAAAAAACTGGACCCTCTTTTTTACACTGTATACAAAAATTAACTCAAAATGGATTAAAGACTTCAATGTAAAACCCTAAATTATAAACACCCTGGAAGATGACCTAAGCAATACCATTCAGGACGTATGCACAGGCAAAGATTTCATAGTGAAGCTATCAAAAGCAATTGCAACAAAAGCCAAAATCGACAAATGGAATTTAATTAAACCAAAGAACTTCTACACAGCAAAAGAAACTATCAACAGATTGAACAGGCAACCTACAGCATGGGAGAAAAATTTTTGCAAACTATGCATTTGACAACACTCTACTCTCCAGCATCTACAAGTGATATGGTTTGGCTGTGGCCTCACTCAAATATCATTGTGAATTGTAGCTCCCACAATTCCCATGTGTTCTGGAGGGACCCAGTGGGAGGTAATTGAATTATGGGGGTTGGTCTTTCCCATGCTATTCTTGTGATAGTGAATAAGTCTCATGAGAGCTGATAGTTTTATAAAGGGGAGTTTCCCTGCACAAGTTCTCTTCTTTTGTCTGCTGCCATGTGAGATATGACTTTCACCTTTCAAAATGATTTTGAGCCCTCCCCAACCATGTGGAACTGTGAGTACTTTAAACCTCTATCTTTTCGTAAATTGCTCAGTCGTGGATGTGTCTTTATCAGCTGTGTGAAAATGGACTAATAGGGAACTTACACAAATTTACAAAAGAAAAACAAACCACCCAATAAAAAAAGTGATCAAAAGACCTGAACAGGCACTTTTCAAAAGACATACACTCGGCCAAAAATCATATGGAAAAAAAAGATCAACATCAATGGTAATTAGAGAAATGCAAATAAAAACCACAAGGAGATATCATCTCACACAAGTCAGAATAGTTATGATTAAAAAGTCAAAAAATAACAGATACTGGTGAGGTTGTGAAGAAAATGGGACACTTACACAGTGTTAGTGGGAATGTAAATTAGTTCAACCATTGTGAAAGACAGTGTGTTAATTCCTCAAAGACCTAAAGACAGAAATATTATCATTCAACTCATCAATAGCATTACTGGGTATACACCCAAAGGAATGTAAATCATTCTATTATAAAGAGACATGCATGCACGTGTTCATTATAGCACAATTCACAATAGCAAAGACGTAGAGTCAATCTAAATGCCCGTCCATAAGAGACTGGATAACAAAAACATGATACATATACACCATGGAACATTATGCAGCCATAAGAAAGAATAAGATTATGGCTTTTGCAGGGATATGGATGGAGCTGGAGACCATTGTCCTTAGTAAACTAACCCAGGAACAGAAACCCAAATATCACATGTTCTCACTTACAAGTAGGTGCTAAATGATGAAAACATATGAACACGTAGATGGGAACAACACACACATCCGTCCATCCATCCACGAGAGGATGGATGGTAGTAGGAGGGAAAGGATCAGGAAAAGTAACTAATAGGTACTAGTTTTAATACCTGGGTGATGAAATAATCTGTACAACAAACAATCATGACACAAGTTTACCTATATAACAGATCTGCACATGTACCCCTGAACTTAAATATGTTAAAAAAGATAAAAAATTAAAAGTTAAAATCCTATTTAAAAAAGAAATAGAATTTCTGTTATTGAAATCTAGCAGACCTATGTTTTTCTTTTGGGTTAATGCTTTATTAACAAAATTAATAAGACTTTCTCTACCATAAAGTCATGAAGATAACTATTTGATCAACTTAATATTTTCATATTTTACTTTCCACATTGAGATCTGTACATTTTAGAACCAATTTCTTAGTATGGTTTGTAACATATATCAAGGTTCTTTTTTTTTAATCATACCGATATTCAATTTTCTATCACTTACTGAAAATGACATTTGTTCCTTCTATGAAATATATCTAATTCCTAGGGATGCCACATAAAATACAAGGCTCCCAGTTACATTCAAATTTCAGATAAACAACAATATTTTTTAGTATAAGTATATTCCAAACCCTTGAACTGAAATATTGCATGAGACATATTATTTTGCACTAAAAATTACTACATTTAATTTTTGTATATATAAAAAATTTTTGTACTAAAAATTGCTATATTTAATTTTTGTTATATAAAAAATAAATGTTATATCTGACATTGAAATGTAACTTGGTGAACTATCTTGTACTTTTTCACAAACTCTGGAACACTCCCTATTCCAAAACTTCATATAAAGATAAACAGAACCAGCATTTAGGGACACACAATTTTATTTATCTGTTTACACGTTTGTGTTACTAATGAAAAACTCTGTCATCACAATGAGAGTGGGGAAAGGTGGTTATACCACAGGTGTTATGTGGGTTAGGGTCAGATTTATTAACCATGATCTAGGGCAAGTCTCTTTAATAGAAATATATTGTGGGCTGCATATGTAATTTTAAATTTTCAGTTAGTCATATTCAAAAAGTACAAAGAAACAGATGCTATAAATATTAACACTACAATATATTTTATTTAAATAAATATATCCTAAATGTTACTTGAAATGTATTAAATATTATTATATATAATAATGAGATAATTTCATAATTTTTCATTTGAAATACTTGAAATATAATGCATATTTGAATGCAGATGCTACATTTTCATCAGAAATACTTAACCTCAAATTAAATATAAAACGAATTTAGTTTAAAAAGTAGAGTCCTATAGGCAAATGTTTCAAAGTTACTTAAAAGTTTTGTCATAATCATAAAAATAAATGTCTCTAAATTTAGTAATGAGATAATTTCATAATTTTTCATATGAAATACTTGAAATATAATGTATATTTGAATGCAAATGCTTGTTTCATCAAAAATACTTAACCTTTAATTAAATATAAAATAAATTTAGTTTAAAAAGTAGAGTCCTATATGCAAGTGTTTCAAAGTTACTTAAACGTTTTGTCATAATTGCAATAAATGTGTCTTTAAATTTAAGTTAATATTGAAGAAAATTAAATATTCAGATTCCTAGTAGCCTTAGTCATATTTAAAACGCTCAGCAGCCAGAAGTCCTGAGTGGCTACTCTAGGAGACAGCACAGCTCTAAGGGCAGTAATGGAACATCCAAAAATATGCTCAAATTTGAAAAGTAAAAATAAAAATATTAACTAAACAGAGTTGTTGAGATGATGCTGACACCACAACTCATTCATATATAATACTCTAAAGCTGTAGTTTGTACCACTTATTTTCTTCACTAATAAGATTGTGGACTTAAAGCCACTTTATGTCATCGTTGTGATATACAAAGGTGTTTATTTTTTTTTCTTTCACCTCTGACCCTCTTGAGGATATGCAGAATGGGCCACTTTGTCCCTTGCTTAGGGTAAAACTACAGTGCAGTGTCCCTAGCATCATTTATAAACCCAGCCAATGTTTTTCAGTGCAGGCAGTCATTCACCATTCCTGGCTTCATGGAGCAACTTCCTAATTGGCTGAACCAGAATATCTAAAGAGCTCTTCCTTGATACAAATCTATGATTCAACAATACACTTTAATATATTTAATATATTCTGCCTAAGAAATGCAGAAAAGCATTTGTCATGAAACTCCCCATGTCTATGCTTTTTAGATGAATATCAGTATATTCGGTTTCAGGCTTTGGAATGCTCATTTTTGGAAATTCTGAATAGGTTGCTTCCTTAGACAAAGGTGTATTTGAATTTTTCTAGGCAAGTAGCCAAATAAAATATATCATGTAACATTCCAGTACTTCAGGCTGAGAATAAAACAAACACAGTTATTGATAATAAATATTATCTAGCATCTGAAGAGGTGTATTACTTTCCTGAGATTAATATCTATCCCCTCACTAGGGTTATTGTTTCACCTGAACTTTCCCAGTGACAAACGATGGCAGCTGTGGCCCCTCTGGAGTGACCACTGCTAAGATGCTGGCTGCAGCAGAGAAGGCCCAGCTGGGCTGCCTGCTCCCCAGAGCCCAAGGGAAGAGAAAAGGAGAGAAGAGCTATGGCACTTCGGGAAGCACAGACTAGGATCTCCCAGAGCCAGGGCTGTGACAACCTCTTTGGAGCGCTGCAGTTCCTGGCATCTCTAAGCTTCCAAGTGCCACCACTTTCCCCACTGCCAGCCATGGAAACTGCTTGAGGTACACCTGGTGCAGCCACAGCTTTGCAGGGAGCTGGCACCTGTGCTGGTAGCTGCCCGCTCCACTGCAGCCAGGATGCCTAGCTGTGTGCAGTGGCTGGCTGCATGCTCACTAGCTCACGTATCCCCCGCTGGTCTGGGCCTGGCTTACCGGCCTACAGGTGCCCCTCGGCACAAACAGTCTGGGTGCCAGGAAGGGCAGGTTGATGACAGAGGAAGACTCCTGGGAGGAAGGAAGCAGGTCCTCGGTGAAAGCCCCACTTTCAGGCCTGGGATGGTCAGGCTGGCTGCTGGTTCATGGACCAGAGTGAGAATTCCTGGGTCTGCCCATGTTCACCCATGGACCAGTTAGCACACACTTTAAAAAGAAGTGAACTATGCACTAGAAATTGTAGGTTCATAGATGGCTCAAAAAAGAAAGAACAACAAATTAAAAAATATGCATCTACATTTTTCAGTTACTTTGTTTTTAAAAGATTTAAATATTTAAAAAATGAAATTATTTTTAAAATATGTTTGTCTCCAGAGTCTGTCTTATACAGCTGTTAAAGTTCAGAAAACATAGTTAAACTACTTTTAACTCACACATGCAGCTAAAGAAACCTGAACATGTGCTTGCTTGCTTGTTTTCCACCTAGTAACAAACTCAAGGGGCAGAAATCATGTCAAAAAAAGGTGGCATGTTCAAGTAAAATTTATTAGAACAATAAATTATTCTGCACTTCTATGAAGACAGTGTTCAATGAACAAGTGTTAGCAGATTCCTATATTGTTCATAACTTTTTAGAACATGTTTCAAAAGAAGCCATTTTTCAATTTGCTTCTTTATAGTATCTTAATATTTCTTATTGTTTTGGAGGGTTTTAGCTCAGTCTCTAACTAATCAATCAAAGTTTTTGAACCTGGAATATCTATGGAAAAGGTTTGTTGGCATGTATACATACCTGCCTGCATTCACAAGCACAGAGAACGAAGTGAAGGGAAGTATCATTCGGATATCTCATCTGAACATGGATTAGAGAAACCAAACTAGAATCATGAAGAGTAATGCAATTTAAATATGTAGGTGTCTGAAATGCAAAAGGAGAACTAATAACAGTTGGACTATAACTGCATTATATTTCAAAGTCTGTCAGCTTTTCGGAGAGTCACATTAGGGCGATACTTGATACTTATTTTAGCAAATTTATAGGTTAAAGAGCTTATCTCCCAACCTCAAGAAATAAATCATTAAGCTCAAGCAACTATCACAAATGGATGGTGTATTTTTACAGTAGTTCTCTTGAGAGTCTACTACATTGTTTGATGTGGCGAGTTAGTTTAGTTTAGTTTAGTTTTCTTCTATGAGGCCAACCCAGCAGATATGATCTAACATTTCCCTTGCATAGCTCCAGCTTTCCTACCTCTTGTGCCATAGCTTAGGTGGATTTTTCTTGAATGTCAACAGATAGAACACTTAGCTGGAAAGTGTGTTTAAAATCTAAATGGTAGGTCTCAAATGAGTCTTTACCCTCAACCAATAATTTAGAATCAACGAACTAGGATCCCACAGCAGATAGGTGACAAACCCTGGGATCAGCGGTGTTTTATGAATGTGGAGTTTAAAACTGCTTTCTTTTTTACTATAGAAATTTTCAGGTACTTTACTGGGATGATATGCCTTTTGAAACTTTAAAAGTATAGAATTCAGAATCCTTTTTTTAACAGAATGTCTATCAACATATTTCAGATTATAAGTTTCCAATTAGCTTTATGTTTATCAATATTTTATACAGTTTTTCCTTCAAGCAAAATAAATAACAGAACTTTTTGTCTTAAGATGAATTTGCATTTCATTTCTCATATTTTGCTAGCAGATCATGCTCAAAATCCTAAAGTATATTTTGGAATGCTCCTGACTCTTGAATATTTTCAGTTTTGTTAAAAACATTTCTAGTTATATTCTGGTTTATTTTTTTAATTAACTGCAGTTTTGTGAATTGGCTTATTACAGGTATTGAGACAATGAAAATATATATAAATTTCTGGCACGTTTAACATCTGGTAGTTAGACATAAACATATGGATCAAGTAGAGATGTTTTCAGATATGTGGCTAAGTGCCCCTGGGAATCACAAATCATGGTCACAACCAAATGCTGCATAGCCAAAATAAGGAAATAACTAAACAAACAAACAAACGACAACTTGATGTAAAGTTTTTTTTTTTTTTTAACAGAGAGAAGGATTTGGGATTTTTAAAAACCTATACTAGTTCTCCATCTATCTGTGTCCCTAGTTTTTGTTGTTGCTGTTTTTTCTTATACCACCAATATTTTCTACTAAGATTATAAAAGAATGCAAACAAGATATCGCATTTCAAATTCTGTTGCTGTCCAGTTATCCCTACAGAGGATTATGTACCCTGATGTAAGTAAGAGCTAATGCTTACTCAAGGCTTACTTAGTACCAAGGACTTCTCTAAGGGCTTATCATATATTAACATATTTACACTCAAATCCTCCTCATAGCTTATCTTATAATCATCCTTATTTTCAAGAAAATAATTGAGAAACAGATTGTCTGAGACGCCCAACTTCACATGCTGGTGGGATCCAGGTCCAGTTCCAAGATGTCTGAGTCCAGAGTCCACAGCCTGAATATATACTATTACGCTCAGTTATGTGGATCCACTTGAATAGGCTACATTATCCAGTTATGTAAAAAAACACTAACCTAGGTGTTGTAGGGAGAGTATTTTGTAGATCTGCTTAACATCTACAACCAGTTGACTTTAAGTTAAGGAGATACTTCTGATAATGTGATGATCCTCATCCAATTTGTTGAAAGGACTTAAGAATGGAAACAGTATTCCAGGAGAAGAAATTCTGCCTCAAGATTGAAGCATCATCCCTTGTCTGAGTTTCCAGAATGCCAGCATGTACTAAAACTTTAGGACTTGCCTGTACTATGGATTTCAAACTTGTCAACTCCCAGTCACATGAACCAATTCCTTAACATAAATCTCTTAATACATACACATGTATTTTTTTGATTTTCTTTCTTTGGAGAATGCTGACTGATAAACATACTATACTATAAAATGCCAAGATATATAATTTTCTCTTCATTAACAAAAATGTGCCCTTACTGGCATAAGCCAGCTACTAAATGCTTAAAAAAAAAAATCTGTTCTTTTCACTGAGCAGTTTATTATCAAAGAAACCTGGTATGCTGAGATACATTTATGCCTAAGTTATGTTCCAGGAACAAATTCTAATATAATAGTCTGATGTTCATCTTATGAGATAGAGAATAAGCTCATTTATTGATGGCTCTTTATGCTCTTTTCATGTGCTAAAATTCCACTTCTCTTTCAAGATCTGGCTTAGCCACATGAAAGTCCTGCTGAATTAACCAAGTAACATGGACTTTTCTCCCCTCTGAAATAACAGAGTACTTATTCTACACTTTTTATCTTGCCCTCTAATTATTTATAACTGCATACCTTTATTCTATATCAGATTCTGAGTTCCTAAACCACGTCTCGCTAATATCCATAATGGATTTTAGCAGATGATCCACTAAACAAGTATTCAGAAAGTACGTCGGTTTGTCAGTTTGACTTGTAGTAACTTGCAATAAGGCTGTTTTTAGAAATACATCTTTTATGAGAATATGGATTTGCTGTCCCAAAGCAATCATGTTGTATTCAACTGACCATGAAAACCCAAAACAGAGTATGGCATATTAATAGAGACAGAACAAAGGATGACCTTAGACCACACACTAAACAGTAGCTCGAGAATGTGTTCAAGAGTCATTAAGATTGTCCGCTGTATATAGGTTTCATATGTTATACATTATGTAGAAGTAATTTTTAATTGATGAGAATTTCTGGTAATTCTTACATTGCCCTTTTTACATAGCTAATCGCCATAAACATTTATTATCTTAATGATATTTTTACATAATCTGATTATATTAGACTAGTGACATTCATGATATTTATTTAGAGCTATTCACAAATATAAACATTCACAATTTTCATTCTATTATATACTTTTGTGTATAAATCCCATTTGATAGCTGGGAGCCATCATTGGTAGTTAAATTTATTTTCAGAGCCTTTTATATACAGAATAAAAGTTAAATTTCCTCAAGAGAGTTTTCTATGTTTCAACAAGTAGTAGCTCATTGCAATATACATGGTAACTATCAACTGAGCAATTAAATCCTTAATATAGATTTCCAGCATTTGCGTTTCAGATTTATTCCTCAAAACCTTTTACTTTACTATATTTCAGGACTTACTGACAGTATATTATTGGTGAAAAGATATATGTGCTTTCTTTGGAATTATAAAAATCCAGTTCAGTAACCTGAGCTGAGTTGGCAAAAATGGAATCTTAGGGTTTAAAACCAGATGATTTTAATTTTTTTTGAATTTTCTATTGTTTTCTTCTTTAAAATTCTCTCATCACTCTGTCATAAATTTCACATAAAATTCTATATTTATAATTTATTTAGTGATATCAAGATAATGTGGCAACATGAGTGTTCCTGCATGGCAAACACTAAGTAAATTTTCTTTAAAGACAAACATTTTTCTTTCATTAACTATAATTCTCACTTTATTATATTACGACTTACTAAAGACAGTCATTGAAATGGCCTATCTGTCTTATACAATTCTGAGGATAGTGACAAGGTTTATCTATATTATTATTGTAGATTCAACTTTGCCTTTAAGGCCTACTCTCTGATTCGTGGCCTACTATTGTGAAAGTCTCATATAAATTCAGGTTTTGTGTCCCAACTCCTTTACTATCATCGTAGGTGTCATTAGTCTATAAAAGATAATACTACTATTGAAGTCTTCTGATGCTTCAGAAGATAAAGAATATTTGCATAATGACATATTTGGATACATCACCTACACTAATGATTTTAAAATTCATAATTTAAAAAATATTCTTACTGAATTACTTGCTTCTATTTTCTCATTCTTATCACTAACAACTTCAGTTAGGGAGGAGTTGATATGGTGGTTTCAAAGTAACATGGTTAGTCTGAAAAGTGCTCAATAATTTATTTAGCAGTTATTTTGCTTCAATTAATAGAAAGACTTGTGTTTTCAATAACAAGGAAGCTTAAAATGAAGATGTAATTCCACTGATCATTAAGACATTAAAATACAGAAATGGAAAAGTGACACTAGCCTAGTAGAATAGCTCCAACATTTAGCATAGCATGTTGCCTGGCCTGGTGTGACAGTGGCAGAGAAGGAATTGATTAATTCATGAATGAAACAAGCTACAAGAAAACCCATTGTGTTAATTGTGCTTATAAATGAAAACCAAAGACTTGTTAGTCCCCATGCTCATTGCACCCAGGCACTTCATGTGTGAGAATAATACGTGACTTCACATGTAGTGCTGCATACCATCCACAGAGCAACACTTTCATCCCTTAGTACCTTAAACAATGCAGAATTGCTTCGGGACTGCAGTCACCTTTTTGAAAAATGAAGTAGAAATATCCACATACACCAGAAATTTTGAGTAAGAGGTTTTGAGTGATTTTATTTTCTTTCATCCTCTAATAAAATTTAAGGATGTGAGCCTGCCATTTCCAATTTCATGCTTGCATGCTGATTTTTCTAACTACTTACCATTCTGGTGCAGACAAAGGAATAATAGGAGGAACTAAAGTGTAGGAAATTTGTATTTTTCTAAGTAAAATTGCTGTGTTTCGTATATACACCACACACAACACATGAGCAAAACTTTTAAGAAGGTTTTTATTTTTCAAAAGAACAGAGTGACTAAGAAGAAATGTATAGCTTCTGGAGTCAAAGACTCAGCTTCATGATTCATGAACCAATGAACTTTATCTAAGTCGTATAACCTGCCTGAGCTTCATTTGGTTTTTTCTATTAAAAAAGTAGAATAGCAAAATACTTTACAGAATTACGGGAAACAAAAGAGGATATACAGATAAAGGCTACAAATGCCAATCTAAGTTGGCATATATACTGCAAATTGCTATCATCTTAATGTTTTCTCACCTGAACCCTCTGGATTTCTCTCAGCACTCCATCCCAGCACACGAAGTGTCATCACTTGGAATTCATGTTGACTGTGGTCTTGTCTACCAGAAAAAAAAAAATACAAATCAAGAGGTTATTCTTTTTCAAGTCATTCTCCGTAACAGCAAAATAAAGCTATATCACATACAATCAAGTTTAACCTAAGAGCTTATTAAATAAACATTTATTGCTAAGTTGTTTCTGGATTAGGAATTAATTTAAAACAAGAAAAAATAACAATAATAACTGCAGTATTAAAAAGAAATATCATGTCAGGGTCCTTAAAATGGACAGCAATATTTTACATGTATATTTGTCACATATAAAAACCATATATATGTGTCGCATATAAAAACCATGCATATGTAAACTGACTTTATATACAAACATCATCTCACATCTCTCATAGACACTACCTTTATTTTATTTTTTAAAAATAATAATAATAGCTATAATTTATTGAGATACTACTGTGCATAAAGATATTTTTTAATCTTACAAAGACATTAAGAGTAATCATCATGTTTAAAAAATAAATAAAGCTTTGAGAGTTAACTATTACATGACCAGAAGCATCAGGTAACAGAATAAAGGTTGTTTGGGTAGAAAATCCATGACTTAATAACGATTTATTAAGTGAAGCATATATATTAATTAGAGTGAAGAAAGTATGGGGATTATCAAGGAAAGGACATAACCATAGTTATTTTGGAAGGCTCATACAAAACAATAATTGGTTTATGCCTTTAGATTTAAATAGAAGAATTAGAATCAGTGAGTAGAGAATTAAAAGGACAGATTTCTGCTAAATTAGAAGAAATCTGAATAAGACTACACATTTAAAATGGAATTGGACTACCACTTGGATGAGTGGAGATATCTTTGCTCTGTGCCTTGATGTTTACCAATATCTTTTGGACCATGGTGAAGATAAAACAAATGGCAGCCATGGACAAGTTGGAGAGGAAGAAGTACATGGGGTTGTGGAGGTGGGAGTTAGAACTGATGGCCACGATAGTGAGCAAGTTTCCAAGCACTGTGACCAGGTACATGAATAGAGACAGCCCAAGAAGAGGCTGCAGTTCTGGATCTCCTGAGAGGCTCAAAAAATATATGTAATAAGGGTGGTATCATAGTCTTTATGTATATACACCCTGTATTATCACTTTTGTCTAAGTCATACTATAACTAAGTGCTGGATCTGAGCTACCAGATAGAGTTTCTCATCACACAAAACTACCAAAACCAAAACGAACACAGAAAGGAAATTCACATTTAGTGGCTTTTAGCAGAAAACTTCTAAGAAGTTTCTCCTGGCACAGTGGCAAAGTGCCTATATGCTCAGATTACACAGAGGGCTAGAATAACATTTAGGAGGGTCCAAGCATGAAAAAGAGTGAGAATATGTGAAGCGAAAAACACCATCTGTGTATTAAGGTAATTTACTCCAGCTGTCCTAATAGACAAGTGAAAAAAATTTTAGTGACTTAACTATAAAAGTATGTTTGTCAAAAAAAAAATAAAAAAAAAAATAAATAAAAGTATGTTTGTCACTCTTTATAGTCTCATGAAGATCAGGCATCTTAGTCTCAAGGCCTTGTTAAATCAACTGTAAAACATGGTCCCATGGATACATAGCAGGAAAGTAAGGTGTGAAGGAGACACACCAGCTATTACATGCTTGGATCTCAAAGTTACACATTCATTTCATTTCAAAAATAGCAACATGGAAATATCTTATTTAAAAGTAGGCTGAAATTACAGGTAAGATATTGCTGTCATTTAACAGTGGGGAAAGAAACCATCTGACCCCAAATTTGATTTGGATATACAGACTGGTGATACCACACATGTACCAGGAAGGCATAAAACGATTTCTTACTCATATAAGAAGATTTCGAGGAAAGAATGTGGGAAAGGCTCTCACATAATTCCAAATAAGTGCAGATGGAGCGAAAGCATCAGAGAGGAGTGACTAGGTTGAGGTTTTATGGCAGTGAAGGAATAAGGCTGCGCTAAAATGTCTCTCACAAGAGCCAGGTTTCAACTTCCTGCCAGCACTAAGTAAGAGAGTATCCAGGCTTTCTTATCAGCATTCACAGCTGTGGGAAAGAAGGGAGAAATGGAGCTTGAAAGATATCAGAGTCAATCATCAAAATTAGAGTCAAATACTTTATTATAATTTACCTTCGATGTTTGAGTGATTATTGAAATACCTTGCTTCATTTATTAGCATTTGAAATTGTTTAGATAAATCATTGCCATATTCTATGATGCCTGTAGCCTCAGGCTGGTAAAGAAGGCAGAAGTTCCATTGAACACCTTGTTCAAAAGCCAAGCATTATATATTTTGAGTAATAAAATGAATGCTTTGGCCATTAATTTTAATAATGCCTAAGGATTAATTATGCAGTTTGAACAGTATTACTCAAAATAGTAATGATCAACTCTGAAGGGGAAAGGAGCACCTTTTTCAGGACTTATATTGTAGCTTTAGTATGTGTAGACATGTGTGTCTTTGATTTATGGTACATATGTTCAAAATATGTGTGGTGTGAGACTCCAGAATTATTTGCCCTAAAGGAACATACTTGAATAAGAAACTATGGTTTCTATTGGCTATATCAGACAGTCAAATAAATGGTCATGGAACAAGAGTCTGTAAAAGGTGTTCTGATGGGGCTTATAATTTTCAAAAAAATTTATTGTTAAGATGATTTCTTGAAGTTCAGGTAATTGCGCTAACCCTTGGGCCTCATCATTTACCAGATATTTCAGTTAAGGGATGAAAAACAGTAGCTCTTCAGCAAGCTTCATCACATGTAATGGTGGCACTGTCATCCATAAGTGTACAATTTCCCTTTGATATTCACACGAAATTCCCCAACTAGTGAAGAGATCCAAGAGATGAGTGACCTTCAGTAGCATCACGACATTTGACAGTCCAAAGCCGGTTGAGCCTGAACTCCACCCCCAGGCCCCGGGAAAGAGGAGGTGGGGCTGAGGCAGGTGCCAGCACCGGCCCCCGCCGGGCTCCTTGGACTCACCTCGGAGTTCTCCACCACTTTCTCTAGGTACTTGTTGAAGATGGAGTAGTCCTGCAGCTTGGCGCTCAGCCGCTGGTGCTCCAGCCGCAGCGCCACCATCTCCTGCTTGCCCCTGGTCAGCTCCCGCAGGTGCTGACACCTGAGTTCTCGCTCCTTGTTGACTTTCTTCATGGCTCGGATCGGTTTCTGGTCATTCTCCTGGGGCCGGGTGAAGCAGCACTGGTCAGGAAGCCTCCTCCGGTCCTCCCGGGGCCCAGGCCTTCCTGGGGCTGGTGGTGCCCTCAGACCTCTCCATCTGCTCAAACCATCCCAGGAACAGGCAGAGGCTGCTGGGCCACCCTTGGGGCAGAAGCGGGGTGAAGGAAAGGCTCTTAGGGGTATTTGAAGCTGCTTGAGGAGATTTCTGTGGACTGAGGTGGGGCTCAGGGGGCTGTGGGGACAGAGGTTTCATCCAAGGTCAAGAGGTGGCCCTGGGGGGGGGGGGGCAGACAGGAAATGGTTCTTTCCTGTGGGACTTGGACTCTGGACTTCAGAGAGTGGACTAGGGGAGACCCGCATTGCATCAGGCTCAGAGTCTGGAGAGAACTCAACCCCCAGAGAAGATTGAGAAAGTCCCAAAGTGGTAGCAGGAAGCCTTCTCACAAAGCTTCTGTTGTTTCTGTTCTTCCCGGTGGCCATTTTCCGTGGAGCAGAAGGACCACCCCTGGATCAGAGCTGGGAGGCACGAATTTTCTCCCGATTCGGTGCTCAGTGCCTCCATTTTCCCAGCTGTGGAGATAGGAGGCAGGAGCCCCTCTCCCTTTCACAAGCTGGGACAACAGGGCTGGAGCTACAGGAAGATGAGCTAGGAGATGCACCTGGTGCTGTAGGGCCTGCGGGTAAGGCCACTGGGAGAGCATGCGCCTAGGAGCTCAGACTTGCATCCCACTTAGGGAGGAGATGGTACAGGCAGTTCGATGCCGGGAAGACAGAAGGAGGCTGAGCTACTGCAATCGATCCAATCCTGCCTCTTCTTTCTGCCAAGCCCTCCCCTAAGATTAGGGGCAAGCCCACCGCTCACCCTGTGTGACTCCTATCTCCCATCAGGGGCTCCTGTGATTCCACATGGACGGACTTACGGAGCGTGGCACTTGGAGGCCACCGCGGAAGGTGCACGGAGGATCTGTATGCTGCCCCGTAAGCCCAGGAGAGGACTGAGGGGGTCTAAACCAGTGGCTTTCAAATCCACCGGCTCATCAGTACTGCCTAAGGAGCTTTTTAAAAAATATAGAGGCCAGGTGTGGTGGCTCATGCCTGCAATCCCAGCACTTTGGGAGGCCGAGGCAGGTGGATCAAGAGGTCAAGAGATGGAGACCGTCCTGGCCAACATGGCGAAACCCTGTCTCTACTTAAAAAACACAAAAATTAGCCAGGTGTGGTGGCACTTGCCTGTAGTCCCTGCTACTCGGGAGGCTGAGGCAGGAGAATGGCTTGGACCCAGGAGGCAGAGGTTGCAGTGAGCCGAGATCGTGCCACTGTACTCCAGTCTGGGTGACAGAGCAAGACTGTCACCAAAAATAAAAAATAAAATATAAATGAATGAATGAATGTATACAGAAGCCTGGGCCCAACCTCAGATCTGCTGAAAGCAATGAGGAAAGCCCCCGGGGTGTGTATTTGTAGCAAACTCTCCGGGAACTGAAGCTGCTGACCCTCTGAGAGCCATTTGGAGAATGGCTCACACCCAAATCTCCTCCTGCCCTAACTACTCCATACATGCTTCTCTGGCTGCTAAGAAGAACTGGACCTCTGGAGAATGTGCCCAGTCCACGGACTTCCTGTCCCACATGGCTTAGGCAGAGAGCAGGAAGGAAGATGCTTAAGAGCAGGGCTCCTTTGTAGCAGACGGCAATCATTACCAGCTCCTAGAGCTGGACCAGGCCCTTCAGGACTGCATAAATGCTAACTGGAGTGGGTCTGGATAAATCTGGATTTTCAGACAATTACATTGCTCTACTAAGGAGTGAAGTGAGAGGGGCGTCTTGGAATGGACTCTGGTGCCTGGTCCTTCAACTATTCCCTGCCCGGACCTTCAGTGCAAGGACAAGGATGGAGGGGTGGGGTGGATGGAGGGACTAAAACTGTCTCATTCATCACTGTATTCCCCAAGTGCTGAGTCCTTACTGTAGCACATTCATTCATTCATTCATTCACTCATTCTTCATTCATTCATCTATGCATTCATTTACTGGATAAACTGTACGTCCTATGTACTGGAAAGGAAATAGGAAACAGCCATCTAGAGGGGGCAGAGACTGATAGGTAAATGGAAAATTACAACCAGAGACAGGTGGGGGACATAAAGGATGCCCAGGGAAGTGCCAGACAGTATTGGAGCACTAAGGATGCTTTTAACTCAGGGCGAGGAGTCAGCAGAACAAGGAGGAGGAGCGACAGTTTGCCTGACTGCTGAGTGTGGATCCCCCCACCCACTGTGACCACCCACAACCCTTCAAACCTGGATGAACTGCTCCAACTTCTGGATGTGAGCCTTCAGCTGGGCTTCCTTGATGCCCAGTTCCTCCCAGTGCAGGTTCAGGCTTTCCATTCTGAGCTGAAACATCTTTGGGGTGGGGGTGTGGGAGCAGAGGGGTCAGGAGGGCCCCTGACATGGGTACCGAGGAAGATCCCAGCATCCCCTGCCCCAGAGGCTCCATCCTCAGGCCCAGGAGGGTCCAGAGGAGCCTCACACTTTCCACCCCATGCCTGGCTCAGAGCAGAGGATCCCTGGACACTGGTATCCCCAACACCCAGATCCTTTCTGTTCTCCCTGAAGAGACTAGACTGCCATAGAGGACTCCTGGCTCTAGCCTTGTCGCCCACACAATGGAGAGCTGTCCACGGGATCTCTCGGAGCCCCAGCCCACCCGCTCCTTCCCTGTACCTCTGCCCTCCATCCCCGAGTCCCCACCTTCTTTTTCTGCACCATAGCATGATGCATGATCTTCGTCTCCTTTTTCTTCTCCGGTAGCCGGATGGATGGCGACTCCAACTCTCCCTGAACATTGGGGAACTTCCTGTCCAAGATGTGAATGCAACAGGGCTGTGTGTTCTAAGGCGGATTAGTCTGGAATGGGAGTAACCCGTGGAGACAGGTACCTATGGGGAAGGAGGGGGCCTCTTTCCCTTTCTGAGGGAAAGGGATGTTATGTTGAGAATAATAGAGGGCCATGCGGGAATGAGCTGGGGGAGAGTGACAGGGGTAGGGACCAGGTGATGGGGAGGGCTGGTGCCAAGGTAATTTGGGGCGCTGGGTTACAGGAGAGGAGGGGACAGACAGGTTGGAAGCTGAGGCATGGGGTGGGTGGGGATGGTCCCAGGCACAGAGGGGCCAGGCCTCGGACACTCACTGCAGCATCTGCAGCAGCCGCTCCCGATACTGGAGGCAGTACTCGGCCAGGTCTTCCTCTTCCATGATGCCCAGACTCATGGCAGCAGTGACCTCCCGGCCCAGGTAGCTGACTCTTGACAGTGAAATGGTGGGTAGCAGAGCCGCAGGTGGCTCAGGGGTGGTGGCTGCACTCTTGCCTCTCCCTTCGGCCTTCAGGGTCCCACTGATGACGGTGTTTGAAACTCTGCAGAAGGTGGCTGGAGACAGGATGGGCGGCTCAGGACGATGTGCTGGGGCAGTGAAGGGAGATGCGGTTACCTAGCAACAGGCGGCCTGGGTGCGTGGCGCACACGTGGAGCTCAGGCGCGGCCCTCTGCCGCCTGCTCCCATTGGTCCTCCCCTGGCTGGGGTCCTGCCCACTGCGCCTGCTCTCTGCCCCGAGGAACTCTGGGAAGGCGTCAGGCCTGGTTAGATGCTGGTTGCGACGGAGCCCAGGGCCAGGAGGCAGCTTCGGGTGAGTGTGGCTGAAAAGGGGCATCTGGTGCAGGAGGGGCCTTGTGTGGGTGCCCTTCTCCCGGGGCCTCTTTGGGGTTCAGGTGTGGGTGAGGGTGAGGGAGGGGCCGGGCCCTGGCTGGATGGCCGTGAAAAAGAGAGAATGAAAGGAGGCGCTTAGCGGCGGCAGGGGTGTTGTCGCGCAGAGGCCCCAGGTTAGAAACCACGCCACGTGGGGGATATGCGCCAGGTTTTGTGTGTGTTTGTTTGTTTTGTTGCTTGTTTGCGCCGCCGTCTCCGCTCCTCTCTGTATGGGACGGGGAGCCGGGTACGGTGCTGTGGGCTGTGGTAGCTTGTGGTGGGCTAGGGGGCTCGGGCCGGGGGCGTGTCGCGAGCGCCGGAATCCCGCCCCGTCGCATTGCCGGTCGTCTGGCGCCCCCTGCTGGCCGTCCGCCGCGCTCCTTCCCGGCCCGGGAGGAAGAGGAGACGTGCAGGGGGTGGCGCTGCCGACCCCAGCCCTGCTCTCTTCCCACGCTCCACCGGAGCCTCCCGTCTAGAGCGGGTCATCACACACACCTATCGCTTCCAGCCAGCCCTGTGGGCTCCGCAGAGAAAGCAGGACAGCCCCCACAGCACGCAGTACACACCCACACAGTCCCCACCCTACCCCTAAACAAGGTGGTTCGCCACCGGAGCCCGTAGGAATAGGCCCAGCAGGACAACTGTGAGACTGCCTAGAAACGTGTTTCACTGTTTATCCAGAGAGGCTGACACAGTCAATCTGGGGTTCCCCTCCTTTTCTCTGAGGTTGTAGCTCAGTCTCGGGGCTGTGCAATGCCAGCTCTTGCAGAGGACGCTATCTGTTTCTGAAATCACCCATTGTCCCTGGTCTATGAGACCTATCCTTGATTGTCTGTGAAATCGGGTGGTCCAGGGCCAGGTTGGTCCATAGCGGTAGCTGCTAAGACATCCTCTGCTCCTGCCCAAGTATCTCCTCCTAACTGGAAGCTCTTTCTGCTGCTTGGTTTGGTGCCTGTCATGGGAGTTTTCAGGATCTTCATCCTCACACACCACCATCCCTCTCTGCCCTCCAAGGGGCTTATTCACTATCATCAGAATAGCACAGGAAAGAACTGGCCCCACAGTTGAATTACTTCTGCCTGGGTCTCTCCCATGACATGTGGAAATTCTGGAAGATTCAGTTCAACTTGAGATTAGAATGTGGACACAGACAAACCATATCCAACGCTAATCTCTAATGTAATGGTACTTGGGTATAGAGACTTTGGGAGGTAATTAGCTCCTAAGGGTGGTGCCCTCACGATGGGTTTAGTGCCCTTATAAGAAAAGAGAGAGCTTGCTTTCTCTCCCTTTGCTGTCTCCGATGTGAGGGAACAATGGGAAGACAGCCATCTGCAAATCACCAAGCAGACCCTCAGCAGACACTGCCTCTCCTGGCACCTTGACGTTGGACTTCCCAGTCTCCAGAACTCTGAGAGAGAAATGTTGAAGTTTTCCAGTCTATGAGAATTTGTGAGAGTAGCCCAAACTGAGTAAGACACTCACCAACATGGTATATTACCAATCTCTTAAAATTGGCCAGTCTGTTAGGTGAAGTGACTCATGTATAGAGCTATTTCTTCTTCTGTGTGTCTCCTGTTCCTGTTTCATGCCCATTTGAAAAATCAAGTTGCTTTGTAGTTCTCCTGATTTACAGAAGGTCTTTATGTTCTCTGGAAAGTAATCCTGCATTTTTGATGCTCACCTCTACTGATCCTGTTCCTTTGGAGTGGATTGGTTGGACCCTGATTGGATGCAGCCAGGGACAGGAAGGCAACTAAGGTGGCAACCCACGGCAGGCGGACCAATAGCCAGTCACCCAGGCTGATTCACCAAGTGGGCAGAAGAACTAGCTTTGCCTTCTTCTAGACTTGGGATTCTCTAAAAGCATAGACGGCACTAAACAGGAGAGGTGGCGCAACATTTGGTCTACTTACCCTGTGACGACGTCATTGGGAGGTAGATACAACAGGTCTGCAGTCCTGAAGAATGTGTTGAATGTTTCTCGTTTGTTTGTTTTTGAGAGAGGGTCTCACTGTCTTGCCCAGTGCAGTGGTATGATCACGGCTCATAGTCTTGACCTCCCAGGCCCAAGCAATCCTCCCACCTCAGCCTCCCGGGTAGCTGTGACTCCAGGTGTGCCCCATCACACCAGGATAAGTTTTGTGTTTGCATAGAGGTGTGGCTTCACCACATTGCCCAGGCTTGTCTTGAACTCCTGGGCTCAAACCGTCTGCCCACCTGGGCCTCCCAGAGTGCTGAGATCACAGGCATGAGCCACTGTGCCCGGCCATCCCAGGAATGTTTGAAGAGCTCAGGCTCAGTGCAGACTCTTGTTAACAACCTAAGTTCATCCCATTGTAAGTTCACTCTTGGACATTGCGCAAATGCTTCTCAAATTCCTCCGAGATCTTACTTGCTTCATTTGCATGTGGTTTATGGTATTGGTGACACGAGGAAGGGCCCTAGAATGGAGGCAACCTGTAGCAATAGCTTTACGGTTCCATTTGCTGGAACCGAAATTGCTTTCTAGGCTCAGCCATGCTTGTGGTTGCACAAACATTGACTCTCTGCAACTCTTCCTCCTCGTCTTGCGTGTTTGTCAGGTGTGTCCTCAGAGTTCACTGACTTCAGTAGTTTTACTTCTACTAACTAAACCCAAGATACTTCCCTCCTCTCACAAATACTTTTACCGTATGGGCCAGAGACAGTGGCTCACACCGGTAATCTCACACTTTGGGAGGCCGAGGCAGATAGATCACCATCAGGAGTTCAAGACCAGCCTGGCCAACATGTTGAAATGGTGCCTCTACTAAAACTACTGAAATTAGCTGGGCGTGGTGGCAGGTGCCTGTAATCGCAGCTTCTCAGGAGGCTGAGGCAAGAGAACCGCTTGAATCTGGAAGGCAGAGGTTGCAGTGAGCTGAGATTGAACTACTGCATTCTAGCCTGCACAATGTAGCAAGACCCTGTCTAAATAATAATAATAATAAAAGTAAACATGATTCAGCATTATTTTCCAGAGTTGGTAAATTTGTTGAAATAACTAAAACCCCGTTAAACCAAAATGTCATTGGACAACAAGTTAGCAATCCAGACCAATATGATCACAGTCATTGTGAAGGTGAGAAAACGTCATCTTTATTGCCTTTTCCTGAGTGCACTGTCCTCTTTAAAACACGCAGCTCCCGTCCCCCTTTCAAACACACATCCTCTTTAAAGTAACGTACAGACCTTCTAATACAAGGTAAAGAATGGCATCTGAATTCTCACGATTCAATAACAAACACTAAACATTAAATAAAAATTTATTTTTACAAGAATTTAGGGGAAATGCCCCCTAGCTATAATACAGTAGATATGTTATGTAACAATACTAGGTAAAAACAGTGCTTCAGGAGCACATGTAATCATAAGTAAAAAGATTTAAAAATAGAATGTGTAGGGGATAAAAGCATCGACCCTTAAAAACGAAAACAGAATTCTATGTATGTGTATGTATATGACAGGTACGACACCCATCACACAAGTTCATAACAACAGTGTCTTTTCAGAAATGCTTGTATTTCTAAACTAGTGAAATAAATGTAGTAATAATTCTATGCCCATCATTTTCAAATTACACACATAAAATGTTTAGCGTATATTGGACATGTTAGTATATATGTAAGACATGTTAAAAATCACAACTGAATTCTCACAATTCAGTAGCGAACACTAAACAGAAAATAAAAATTTTTATTCACCAGAATGTAGAAGAACTACCACCAAGCTGTAAATATAATGGATATATTAAGTCAATGTCATAGATAACAAGAGTGCTCACTTTGGGAGCACATATAGTAATAGATAAAATGATTGAAAGATGAAAGATTTAGGATAAAAATAATCCTCCCTAAAAAATAAAAACAAAATTATGTTTATATATATATAACAGCTACAGCAACCATCACAAAAGTCTATAGAAACAACATGTTTTTAAAGCTACAACAATTCCAAACTGTTTAAAATAAACATAGTAATACTTCTGTGGCCAACATTTTCAAAATAAAACAATAAAATGTGCGGTATCTATTAGACTATCTCTTAAAATCCTATGGCAGTAATTTCATATTTTACAGAGAATTCTGTGAGAATCTGAGTGCCTGCGCTGTGCCTTCCAGTGCTCTTGGAGTGTGGCAGCCAAGTCCATAGGAAACGGGCCCTCCAGCTTCCAGCCCAGGGGAGGTTGGGATTCAGCAACGAGAAAAGGGAAGGTGGTGCCGCAGGAAGAGGTGGAACCAGAAACACCCCTGGTTTCTCATGTTCCTCTACAGACCCCAGGAACTACCTCCTGCTCCAGGGAGGAAAATCTGGTCACTCTGTTCTGCTCCTTCTAGAAGAGTCCCAGGTTCTTTTAGATGATCTGCACAGGAACCTCTTCTCTTCCTCCCTGGTGTCTTTGGTGTCGTTGGTGTCAGGATAAACTTCCTGCTGAAAATGCCCATCTCCCCTGGGCCCAGTGGTCTGGAAGGGAGAGAGAGGATGCCACACTTGAAGGAGGCAGATCTCTAGACTGGAAGGTTATTTGCATCCCACGTCAGTCCTGACTAGAGTTCAGAGCAATGTATGAATGCTATTTTATCTCTGACCCTTCATTCTAAACCCTGATTCTGAACCATCATTTTTGATTCTGATACTCACACTTTGGTGACCTTGACTCAGAAAATCACAGAATACGCCCAGAGTCACCCTCATGATCTGCTTCGTAGCAAGGACTTCGAGTGAGTGAGCCCAGGGAGGAGAGCACCCTCGGAGAACGTGGCTTTGGACTTCGTCACACTTGGGGCCTTCTGTGTTGCTTTAAGATCTAAACTTGGAACCACGCTACACCCATGTCTAACATGACGACATCACGAACCACCAGACCAGATTCCTAACCCTGAATCTTCATCTCTCCTGTTGAAGTCTAATGCTTAGTCCTAAATGCTGCTAGCTGCACAAGATATAAACCAAATCTTCAGGGAATCCTTTTCCCACATCTGTAACTCAAGTGTGTCCGTCCTAAGGAACCTCCCTAAACCTATGTAGTATCCTGATTTTTGAGACAGAGTGTCACTGTGTGGGCCCGGCTGGAGTGCAGTGGCAGAATCACAGCTCACTGCAGCCCTGACCTCCCGGGCTCTACTGTTCCCTCCACCTCAGCCTCCTGAGTGGTGGGGACTAGAGGTGCCCTCAACGACACCCAGGTTATTTTTATATGTTTTGTGGAGATGGGGTCTCGCCATGTTGACCAGGTTTGAAGCTGGATCAAGCAATTGGGTTCCTCGGATTTTCTTTAGCTTTTACTCTGGAGGATTCAGATGTACCTTCTCTCAGGCCGATGACCTCAGGCCTCCATGTCCCCGGAGCTCTAGGAAATGAGGGTGCGATCTCGGGCCCACACCCAATGCTCTGGGTCATAAGCCTGGATCTGGAAAAACATACACCACTTGAGAAGCCTGGGACTCCCCAGGAAGACCCCTCCCTGCCCTCCTCCAGCCTCCAATCCAGCCCATCTCTCCTCACCTCCACCTCCTCCTTATGGCCCCACCACCTACCTCCTCCATCTCCTCTGGGGAAACCCACGTCCTCCAGTGCATGGAACAGAGGAACTGGTATTGAAGCTTATGGAACAAGGATCTCTGGGAGTCGTCCTTCCCGTAGAGGAAGGAGATGATGTCTTCTTTGAGGGCCTCGTTGTCCTCCTCCATATCACTGGCCAGGTAGCTGGAGAGAGAAATCAGGTTGCTGCTCAGGGCCACCCCCAGGAGGGACACCTGCCTGAGGTGAGCTTCCCAGTGAGGAAGGCAGGGGACTGTCTTCAGCTCAGCAACCATACCCGCCCTGCAGAGGACCCTGCCTTCCTCAGCAGGCCCTGCTGGACAGAGACCTGCTGAAGGGTGCCTCTCACACCTTCAGGAAGGAGACAGTCCAAGTGGTGGCCGGGAGTGGTGGCTCTAGCCTGGAATCCCAGCAATTTGGGAGTCCAGACAGGAGGATCACTGGAGGCCAGGAGTTAGAGACCAGTCTGAGTAATACATCAAGACCCCCCTCTTAGTTTAAAACCAACCCAAGTCTTATCCTAAGCATGTGTCCTGCCATCCTTAAGCAAGACGGGTGACATCACCTCATCCTACTCCCCATCCCTGGTCCTCCCCACACCCCCTTCCTTGTTATGTTTGCACACACGTCTCCCCCTCTATCCTAAGGGCCCCAAGGATGGAACTGACTGGTTTGCTTCTGTTAATCATCTCTCGCCTACCAAATGACCAATATAGGGCTTTGTTTATCTTGCTACATTAATTCAACAAGCATTGCTGTGACCTCTCTCTTCCCATCCTCCATATTCCCTGTCGCATATGATATGACGTACTTCATAAGGTTTTGTTGAATCAGTGAATACATGAATGAATGAAGGAAAGAAGGAAAGATTTATTTTATACCCAAATGCTATATGAATTATTTTGTGGAGTCAATAGAACATGGAAAGTGAAAGGAACTGTGCTCAGTGTTTTAGGAAGACTGATATTTTGGCTGATTGGGTGGCTCATGTCTCTAATAGCAGCTCTTTGAGAGGCTGAGGTGAGAGTATTCCTTGAGTCGAGGAGTAGCAGCCTGGGTGACACAGTGAAACATCGTCTGTACTAAAAATAATAAAAAAATGGCTAGATGTGGTGGCTTGCACCTGTCGTCCCAGCTACTCAAGAGGCTGAGGCGGGAGTATGACTAGAGCCTGGAAGATAGAGGCTGCAGTGAGCTGTAATCTTGCCACTGACCTCCAGCCTTAGGGACAGAGCACATCTCTCGTGAAAACAAAAACTGTGATGTCTTGATAAGACCCTGCCTTCAACAGAGGTCTAGTGTGATGGGTTTGGGGAAAAGGAGGGCAGAAAAACTAATCCCACATGTTCCTGGATCCCAGGATGTGAGTCAAGTGCTGCAGGCGTGAGATGGTGGAAGATCAGGGAAGGCATCACAGAGGCTGTGGGGTTGGACTGACTTTAAGGACTTGGTCATTCCCTTCAGATCCACATGTGTGCAGGACACCCAGACAGAAAACACCAAACCAAAACAGAGTGGCAGGCATTTGGAAGAAGTGGCGGCACCAAATAATGAAACATCAGGACGATGGGCAGATTTGGTGCTAGAGAGATTGCAGAGAGGGTTGAAGTTGCCCTGTGGACCCAGGCCTCCACTTAGAGGAAAATCGGCTAAGGAAGTGGTTCAGGTGGGCAGTGAACCGGGGGAGCTGTGCTTTGGAAAGCTATTCAGGCAGCTCTAGGAATCCCCCTGACTTGGGGCGGGACTGGCGGGAAGCCCCAGCAGGGAGGATTGGAAGATGGATCCGTGTTTTGCCGGGACTACCTGAGTTGCGGCCTCTGTCATGGGAAGCTGGAGGAGGAG
>PVKV010014908.1:0-56037 GCA_004027835.1 Alouatta palliata
TGATGGATGGGTAGATGGTGGATGGATGGATGGATGGATGGTGATGGATGGGTGGATGGATAGTGATGGATGGTGATGGATGGATGGATGGATGAGTGGTGAATGGATGGATGGTGATGGATAGGTGGGTGGGTGGATGCATGGATGATGACTGAATGAATAGATGGGTGATGGATGATGGATGGATGGATGGATGAGTGCGTGGATAATAATGAACGGATAGACGGATGAATGAAGATGAATGGACATATTATGATGGAAGTATATATGAATAGGGATAATGAACGCATGCAGGAATGCAAGCTGTTTCAGGGGACACATTTGAAAGATGCTTTCTGGGTTTTGAATTCTACAAAATTGGCTTTGATAATGACTCAAGCAGAGTGCTTGCTGTCTTTTAAACCCTCCTGGGCTTATCTGAGCTGTAAGCAAGGCACGGCTCCAAGAAGGGAACAAAAGCTGACAAGCACTGGTCCCCATTGTCCCATGGAACCACGTGGGTGGACAGCAGTGCTCTCTGGAGTGGCCTTTTCTTCTCACTGCACTTTCCTTTGTCTGGACCAGTGAGGTGTTTTCACTTATAACAGGGCTTAGCCAATCCCTCATGCCACCCTTCTTGGCAAGCACCTGACAAGATGGCTCAAAGAGAACCCCTGGAGAAGCAGGTCACGTCTGACGGATGGTACCCTGTGTGTTCTGGGAAAAAACCACATCTGCTGGGGTGGGGGCCCCAACCTGAAGAGAACTTCGTTGGGCATCCTGTGCTCCCCAAGGCAGGGGTGTCTCCACCCTGGCTTAGCATCCTTTCCTGGCATCAAAGAATCTGGCATGGATGTGGGGATCTCTGCTCACCACAGCTGCAGGCATTTGGAAAAGTTGAGGAACAGAATGATGAGGACCGGTGAGCACAGGTGGGCTTCAAGGCCAGCACAAAGGTTCCAAGTTTCCTGCAGCTCTCATGCAAAGGGAACAGGCCCTTTTCCTTAAAGCTGGGCCAACATGCCCACCACAAACCCCACAAAGCCAGGAGCTGTGTGAGGAGAGTGGCAGCTGGGCTGAGCTGGGCCCACCTGCCCCAGGTCAGGGGTTCCAACGGGGTCAGCACAGGGGGCTCCCAGCCCTCTGTGCGCTCACAGGGAGACCAGAGCCCAGAACTCTGCCCATTCGGGGCAGGTCTATTTATGGGCCGTTTGTACTGTCATGGTTTTCCTTTCTAATTCTCTCTCAGATCTGAGCAATGTTCCTTTAGAAAATTCCAGTGCAGCTCAGCTGTACTGAGAACAGGGGAAGGATCAGAGGTGCACATTGAAACGGCACATGGTAATCAGAGAGAGGTGGCAAGAAAGGGGACGTCCCTTGAGTGAAGTGAGTCCCAATTCCCCCGGGGATGGCAGAAGTGGGCTCTTCATTAGCTCCTTTCTCTGGGGCTCTTTGAGCTTAAACTTCAGAGAGCTCAGTGGGCAGTTTGCGAATGCAGCTTTGTTAGCAAGGGAGACCAAATCCTAGAGGCTGATAGGCGCCACCCCAGGCCACCCCTGATTAGAGTGCAGCCGGGTTCCCACCTTGAGTCACTTGAACAGGCTCCCTAGCCGCTGTCCCTGGCTGGAAAATGGACACACAGAGGTCCACTCTTCAGAGAGCTGGAGGGGACCAGATACCACAGGGAAGGCCAGCGCCATGCGGGAGTCCACACATGGGTGGCCAGGATACTGTCCTTATGCAAAGCAAGTGACCAGGGGCTTTGAGAGATATACACTTCACCCCGGCTCAGGTATACACACTCACATGCACACACACCACACACATGCACACACCACTCATATGCACACACACCACACACATGTACACACACCACACACATGCACACACCACTCACATGCACACACACCACACACATGCACACACACCACACACATGCACACACCACTCATATGCACACACACCACACAATCACACACACCACACACATCACACACAGGCACACATACCACACACATGCACACACACCACACATATACACGCCCACACATATACACACACACCACACACATGCACACACATCACACATACACACACACACCATACATACACACACACCACACACATGCACACACAAAACACACACATGCACACACAACATATACACACACACAACTCACACGCACACACACCACTCGCATGCACACACACCACACATCACACACATGCACACACACCACACACATGCACGCACACCATACAAATGCACACACCACTCACATGCACACACACCACACACATGCACACACACCACACACATGCACACATACCACACACATCACACACATGTGCAATTGCTCACACACAGAGATGGTTCGTGACAGAGCCGGAACACACAGTCGTCACCAGCCTACCACCCATCACGGACTGAAGTTGTCATGAGTACTCAGGTTAGAAAATTCCAGAATATCAACAAAAGGAGAGAGTGTAGCCTCCGACTCCAGTTTCAAGGGCAGGGCAGAAGTCTCTGGAATCACGGTAGGTCTGAGAAGGGGCTTTGCCTACCTGGTGCAGGGTGAGTGAGATGAGCAGGGCCACGACCGTCCCCGCTGAGGGACGTATGAGGCAGCGCTGAGTGAAAACGGACCATTCCATCACAGCACTGGATGTGACAAAATCGGACATATCTGATAAAAGACGGATCAACACATCTCAGCTCAGGACAGCTCAAGATAAGGTGAAAAGAAGCTACTTGTTGATACGCTGTGTAATCCTGAGTCTGGCCAGTCTCTCACCCATTCCTGCAAAGTAACCTCTAAATGCTTAACATTTTTTTTCTTTTGTTACCCAAGAAAAACGTGGTACCCATTGGGTTCCACTCTGTTACCCAAACTGGAGTACAATGGCGAGATCTCAGCTCACTGCCACCTCCGCCTCCTGAGTTCAAGCAATTCCCCGCCTCAGGCTCCCAAGTAACTGGGATTACAGGTGCCTGCCACCACGCCCGGCTCATTTTTGTATTTTAAGTAGAGACGGTGTTTCACCATCTTGGCCAGGATGGTCTTGAACTCCTGACTCTGTCTCCCAAAGTGCTGGGAGAAATGTCTTTGTTACTCATAGTGAGTCCTTCGACAACAGCTGAGTCTATGCCCACAAAGTGACGCATGGGGACCCCTAGAAAACCTGTGCTCAGGAGGTGACTCCTGATGGGGCTAGTCCTACCAGAAAGACCACTCATGCAATGGCAGGGGTGTGGGGGTGCTTTGAGCCACGGGGTATCAGCTGGTCTCCCACCTCCAGGAGGGGGATGAAGCTGGGGGTTGAGTTCCACTTCCTGGCGTTGATTCAGTCAATCATGCCTGTGCAATGGAACCCCAGTGAGAACTCTAGACACCACAGCTCTGGGGAACATCCCTGATCCGCACTTCTCTGCGGGTGGGTCCATGTGCTGGGTGGGAAAGCAGTCCCTGGGGCTGATGGACGCCTCCCAGGCCTCACTGTAGGTAGCTCGCTCTGTATCTGGCTATTATTTGTATCTTTTTGCCATAATAACACAGTCATTGTAAATATAGCACTTTCCTGAGTTTCGTGAATTGTTTGAGAGATTTACTGAGATTGAAGAAGTTCCCGGGGACCCCTGACTTTGTAGCCGGCTAGCCGGAAGTGGCGGTGGCTCGGGGACCCTGAATTTGCAGCGGGGGTCCTTGTGAGGACAGTGTCCTTACCCTGTGGAGTGTGGCTGACTCCAGGTAGTTTGTGTTCAAAGTCATTGCACAAACAAATAACACAACACAACGTTGGAATGTGGAAATGACAGTATCGCCCGAGAGCTATTGGCAAAAGCAAACTAAAAACAGACTTGACGATTTTAATTTCTAACAGTGTATTTCAGTATAAATGGAATTAAATGGAATAAAATGCCAATGGATGTTGTTTATACCGTAATTCTACAATGAAGATAAATTATAATCCTGCATGGGGCTGACCAAGTTCACGTAAAAATACAAGCCCAAAACGCGTGAAAATATCTGAAGAAAATGAAAGAAACACATTGACTGCTTAATAAATGATTTGATTTTTGGGTTTCATGAGTACCTTGTGGGCATAGAATAAGAGCAGTGACAAAGCTTAAAATAATTGAAATAATTAAATTACTAAAGAAAATAATACCAGAGAGAAACTCTTTATCATTTCCAATAACTCGTAAACATTACAAAAAAGTCTGTCTTCATCTATGCTACCAAAATCTCAACAAGTTTTCAAAAGCAAAATTGCACAGAACATGTTCTGTCACTGAAACCTGGATTTATAATAGGAGCAAATGGATATACACACAGATACACACACAGTGTATGTATCAGGACATGGGGTGTAGGGGCTGCACTGCACCTACATGGACCAATTCTTTGTCTCTTCATGAAGAAAAAAAGAAAGAGAAGAAGGGAGGAAAAGAGGAAGAAAAGGAAGGAAGGGAGGGAGGGAGGGAGGAAGGAAGGGAAGGAGGGAAGGAGGGAGGGAGGGAGGGACAGACAGGCAAGGAAGAAGGAAGAAAGCAGTGGAAGGAAGAAGTGGGAAGAAATAAGGAAGAAGGGAAAGAAGGATGGAAGGCAAGAAGGGAGGAAAGGAAGGGAGGAAGGGAGGAAGAGAAGGAGGGAAGGAGGGAGGGAAGGAGAGGAAGGGAGGGAGGGAGGGAGGGAGGGAGTCATTCTATAGCTGGCACCAGCACAGCATGAATAGGGGATTCTGCAGGGGCTAGTGACTGGCCCGCCTACTCTCACCTGGACCTCACTGCTGGTTGCCCCCCCCCCCCCGCGCCCTGCCCCATCCATTCTGGAGCACTTCCTGCCACTGCCACTTGTGTGCCCCGTGGGCTCCCTTCACCTCTGGGCACTCGCCTTCTGCAGGGCGCGCCCTGGCCATGTGTCTCTGCAGAGTTCTATGTCACTCAGAAGGCACAAGGGACACCGTCTCCCTGGGGCCCTTCCTCCAGCGCCCAGTGCTGAGCAGCGACGCTGGCTGCCCAGTGCTGTCCTGGCACCTGGGCTGATACCTTTTCCGAGTTTCCCTGGGCTGTACCAGCACGCCTTGCACGCACCCCTGTCTTGCCTACAGATGGAAAGATCCCCAGGGCAGCAGCCAGCCTTAGTCACCCCCAGGTCCCCTGCTCCTTGAGGCTATCTGTGCTCCTTGAGGTTGTCTACCTGCACTTCTGGAACCTGATGGACAAGGAAAGCAGTGACCGTGATAAATCAAGCAGCTGACTGACAATCACCACCTCCTCCCTATTCACTTTACTTAATAAAAGCTCAGGGCCTTTGTTCCCCAGAAGCAAAGAGCCCCGACACCTTCTTTCAATAGAACCTTTTGTTTTGTCTTCAATTCTGCACAGGTCCTCCTTCGTTCAGGAGATAACTGTGGCACTGTACCACAGTGCAGAGTTGACCGCGACATGGCCCCCGAACTTGAAAAGGACAGTCCTTGAAAATTAAACTATAAAACCAGCAGGCAGCTAAATCACAGCTGAATTTCAGAGTAGAGGTCATGAAGGAGATGACCACAGCAGGGCCTCGAGGGAGGGTTGGTGTTGTCCACAGAGGAGGGGTCAGTGTGGCTGTAAAGTCCCCCCTCCAGGGGCCCTGGGCAAGGCCAGCTAATCCCATTCATGAGGGCCTTGCTCTCCTGACCTAATCACCTCCCAAAGGCCCCACCTCCAGATACCACCCATCCCATTGGAGCTTGAGATTTCAATCTTCCCAGCTCCCCATGTCTTCCAGCTAAAATTCCCAATTCTATTAAACACTTTTCACTTTTGTGGTGCTTTTCCAAATCTGTCATCGCCTTCCCATCCGAAGAGCACACAGGTTCCCCTTGGGGAGCACGTCCCCCACTGTGAAGCCACCATGTGCCTCCAAGGAGCCATCCCCACACCCAGATCCCACGAGGGGCTCTGATCAATTCCGCCAAAGATGCTAATCCCATCACAGGGCCATGGGGTGTCACTCCATCCTCAGGAGCACGAGTGCCCGGGCCCGGGGTGGGCGAGTGAGAGAGTACCTGCCTCAGGTCCCTTGGGCCAGGCTCTGGCTGGACGGGAGCCAGGTGGGCGTCAGAGCTGATCCTCAGAGGAAGGCCGAGCCCAGTTAGAGAGCTGAGCCCTCCAGGAGGGACTCAGCCGCCCCCGCCTTTCAGCTGCTCGGCCATACCTCTTCTATCAGTCACGTCTCTCTGGGTCTTTCTTTGCCCCTCGCCATGACCAACATTGTAATCAACTTAGATGGAGACCAGGAAAATGGAAATACTCACAAGAGCAGCAAAAAGCAAACACTAATAAGACACAGCCGTTCTTAAATGAGGGAAATAATATATTTTCATTAAAAGGAATAAAAGATGATTTGAATAAATGGAGCACAGTACTTTGTTGCTGAATAAAAATAAAATATTGGATACTATTTTTGCTAAATTAATTTGCTATTTAATGTAGTTCCAATCAAGATTTCCATGAAGATTGTTCTTAAAATGTGGTAAAAGTCATCCCTAAGTTTATTTAGGGGGAAAAAGCATATCATAATATTTTTAATGTGTAAGTGAAGGTTAATAAGGGGAGTCTGTCCCACCAGATACCAAACCATATCCCAGAACTGTAGAAATAAAGCCACTGATGCCAGGATAGGAAAACTCTCATGGAACGGGACCAGTAGCCTGAGAGACTTCGCTCAGCAAGGGATTAAGACTATAAAATGTCTGGGCACACTGGCTCACGCCTGTAATCCCAGCATTTTGGGAGGCCGAGAAGGGCCAATCACCCAGGTCAGGAGTTTGGGACCAGCCTGGCGAACATGGTGAACCCCCATCTCTACTAAAAAAATACAAAAATTAGCCAGGTGTGGTGGTGCGTACCTGCAGTCCCAGCTACTCGGGAGACTGAGGCAGAAGAATTGCTTGAACTCAGGAGGTGGAGGTTGCAGTAAGCTGAGATCACACCACTGCACTCCAGCCTGGGTGACAGAGCGAGATTCCATCTCAAAAAAAAAAACAACAACAACGAAAAGATTCTACGACAACACGGGAGGGTGGATGGCTCCACAAAACGGACTGGGGAAACCCCTTCGCAGGAAGATTCGGTTCGATTCTGACTCACACAGATGCAAAGATACCTTCTAAATCTGTTGAAGAGTTAAAGGCCTAAGGCTCGGCAACAATGGACTGCACACAGGGGAGCGTTTAGCCAGGCCTAAAACGAGGAAGTCAGCAACGGGGGAAGTCAGGCAGGAACGCACCCTCCTCCCACACACACAGGACTGGAGTGAAGACAGAGGCTCCCGGGGCACTAGGACGTGTCCATCCTGGCACGGGGTGCCAGTTAAGGATTTTCTCCTTAAATGTTTCTTTCTTTTTAAAAACTAAAAGGCTGTTTTCTTCACCTTTTCTGATGTATCCCGAATAGTGGGTGCATACGCCCTCAGCCCCAGGGACTTGCCCCGCCTACCCACCTTGCGTTGGGAGCTTCTCGGACAAGGCTTCCTGGGGCTGTCCGTGGCTCCAGGTGGGACGTCTCGTAGGATCTGTAGAATCTGGAAACTTGGGCTTGAGGTAGAACTGGGGAAACTGGTGGAGGGCTCTTCCTCCAGCGCCCCTTCTCCTGGACTCGTGTGGTACTAGATTTTGGAAAGAGACAGATTTGAGTTTTACTTTAGATTTTCAACATTACAAAAGGAGAAAAAAATTCTCCCAACCCAAAAAAAAAAGGAGAGAAAGAAATAAAATGTCAAATCTGCAAATGTGTCGCATTCTAAATTATCCAAGCACTTGCTCTAATTAGTATGCCAAGCTAGGCAAGAGCAGAAAGTCAAAATCTCCATTTAAATGAAGATCTTCACAGCCCCCTGGCTGGGGCTTCGGTCTGCACCGGGGGCTTCCTGGTGCCTCCAGGGCCTTAGGATTCAAGGCCCCAGGTGACCCTCACTGGGCCAGTCTCCCTGTGTCCTGGGAAGGCGGAAGGTGGAAGCCTCAGGGTAGAAGTACTTTCTTTGCTAGCTTAGATGCTCAGGTGAGAGGGGTACCAGGTTGCTCAGGCCATGAGGCTGAGATGGTGCCTGCTCGTTGGTAACTGGGGCATTGATTTCGAATGCAGAGAGCTTGGCATTCACTGAGGATCAGTCGATTGCCATTCATGCACAGAAAAGGTTATCCCTTTCGAGGGACTCTGGGGCCCTGTGTGTTCACTCTCCCTCTCTAGAGGAACCTGATTAAGGATAGTCCCTGAGACACACTCATCCTCCCCCGAGCTGTTGCCCTAAAGCCTCTGCAAACCTTGCTGATGGTTCACATGGGCCCTTCAGGCCACGGTGGGAGGTGCTGGGGTTTGGTCCACAGTGGCTCACACACTGCACAGGTGTAGACGCCAACACGGAGGTGCGGTCACCAGCGGCGCAAAGGACTAGCTGGTTTGGTGAACATTTGAGCCACGAGATCTGGCCCTGGGAGGCTCCTGCTCCACCACCACCCATGGAGCCTCCAGCTCTGCACGAAGCGGAATCCCTCCAGGATGCCCTCAGGGCAACGTTCCCTCCTCGCAGGGAGCTCGGCACGGAGGTGCCTGTGGGGCACCAGCTGAGCTAAGGTCTCCTCATTTCTGTGGTCATGTCCCTCCCCCTCCGTGAGTGACAGGTGAACGACAAGGGTGGCAGTGACAATAGCTGCCCCCCACTGCAGGGCTCCCATGTGGAGGCCCTGCCTGTGTGACCGCCAGTCTTCCCAGCTTGTCAGCAAGCGGGCTTCAGGACCCCTGTTTTACAAATGGAAAAGCAAAACAACCCTGGCCTTGAGAGCTGCTGAATGAGAGACTCGTCCAGAGTCACGCAGCACAGCCCAGAAGGCGTCAGGGATCAGACTTCAAATCCCTGGAACTTCTGCTACATCGCAGACCTTCCAGTGCCTCCCCAAACAGGCTTAGATCTTCTCTGGAACAAGGACAATTGTAATAAATGTCAGCGATGTAGCCTTCTGTGCCCGTGCCGTCTTGCCCAGGCAGAGCCACGGTTTTCTGAGTGATGATCCCACGTCGGGGAACCATGTTCTGTGCTGAGCGTCTGCCTGTCACTTCATCCTCAGGCAGGGATGAGAAAGAAAACCCCTGCCTTAGGACTGTGGAAACTGCCATGCAGCAAGGTTCAGTAAATTCCCCAAATCTCACACCCAATCCTTCCAGAGCCAACCTCCAATCTGCCCAAGGTCTTGGCCTCCACCTGGGCTCTCCGATGGAGGTGCCGCAGAAGTAGCTCTTGAATATAAATTTCCTTTACTTCTATAGGAGGGTGCAGCTCACAGATGGAATAATGGGAAGCGCACACCTGGACAAGGGTGGGGAAGGGGTTCTTATTCCTGACACAGGTACCCCTACTGCTGTGTCATTCCCCCATTGGCCAAGGCTAGACCACACAGTCGAAGCTAATTCCAACTGGCTATTTTAAAGAGAGCAGGGGTGAGATCTGGAGTGGCGGGGTGGGTAGTTTGATGGGAAGGACGGTTGCAGAACTGATCAGAGCAGGTGACCAGATCAGGTGACTGGGATGAGTCAGGACAGAGCAGGGGAGGGGGGAGGAGATGTGAACTACTGATTAGAACTGGTGAAAAAGGTTGTTTGCCGAAACTACGAGGAAGTTAAACTTTAATATGGAGAATTAAGAACAAGAGAGCTGAACGTACTAACACACTGATTCTTTGAAGAGAAACTTGGAGTTCGCTGTATCCAACACGGGGCTGTGCGTCCCCACTAGAACCATGCAGGCTACACAGGGTGTCAGGTCTTAGAGCCTGAGCAAGAGCCTGGGCTTCCGTCTCCTCCATGAAACATTTCCCCTTTTAGCTACACTGAGCGATCACGGATACAGGAAGACATTGGGCGTCGGACATAGTTTTTTTCTTTTCTTTTGTTAATTGGCAAGGTTCCCATGTTTTCCTACTATCCAGCTGACCTTTCCTGTATCTCTCCCCCAACTCAGTCTCATTTTAGCCACACAGGCACTGCTCCTTTTGCCCAGGCCCCACCTCACATGTCTTAACCTGTCACTCACTCATTCATCTCTTCATTCATTACTTCAGCCAGCCTGTGTGGGCCACCGCCGAGCAGCAGGCTGTTAGCTCCAGATGAAGGGCACTGAGATCAAACTGAACATCAAAGTGTGGGGGAGCAGTGGCGCAGGCTTGAAGGCGTCCCTGCCTGGGGTGCACAAGGCGTTTGGGATCTAAACTCAGCCTGCCGTGGAAAAGGGAGGAGCAAAGACAAGTTCACAAAACTCTGAGTTCTGCCGCCTCTTTTTCCATCAGCCACTGTTATTTCTCCCACAGGGCCCTGAGCCTCAATCCCACCTGGGCACACAGGGACCCCTGTCCTCTTTCCGGAGAGCCTGGGGGTGGGTCCAGATCAAGGCTTTTCTGTGCACTGTGGGAGGAGCCGCAGGCATCATCCTCAATGCTTCCTGGCCACCAGGGCACATCCACGAACAAATCACCGCTAATCACTTGTTTACGAAAGATGAGAGAGTCAATCTTTGAGTTTTTTTGCCAAGGCTGGAAGCAGGGCTGTTTGTCATACAAATAGGAAGTTCTGTGCGTGCAGCAGGGCTGACTTTGAACTGCTCTGATAGGGAAAAATCATCCATTTGGTTAAATGTGCTTTGCCGGCCCCTGGCTCCTCCACCTGAGGAAATGAATTAGGAGTAGCTCATCTAGTGAGTCTCCAAAACGTGACCACGTACTAACAAACGCAGGACCTGGGGTTCTGCAGGGTCTACGGGCGGGTCCACTGAAGACGCCAGTCTCGTGTTTCCCTGACGAAACCTTTAGCTCATTGCATTTGGAGGGCTTTGATGCCTGACGGGCCCCCCGCCCGGACCCTCGCTTTTGCACCCACCCAGGCTGCCATTGGTGGCCCTGATGTCTCAGAACAGCGGAAGCAGCCTCCCGATCCCAGGAGCTAAGCGGTGTTAGTGAAGGGCAGCTCTCCAAAGCGCACACTTGAAAGAGGCGCTGGTGAGTGGCTGGGGGTCCCTGTGAGGCCTCCACATTCCAGCGTGTGGTTTATGCACTCAGCGCGCTGACCTGAGGACGCAGTGGAGCCGCTGGAAAGGCCACTTCTCTGGAAAGGCCTCCTGTTATTTCTCCTGCAGAGCCCTGGACCTCAACCCCACCTGGACACACAGGGACCCCTGTCCTCTTTCCAGAGGGCCTGAGGGTGGGCCCAGATCAAGGCTTTTCTGTGCATCCTTGGAGGATCCTTAGGCATCATCCTCAGTGCTTCCTGGCCACTATGCCACAAATCACCGCTAATCATTTGTTTCCACAAGGTGAGAGAGTCAATCTCTTGAGTTTTTTTCCAATCTTCGAGTGGCCTCCTGCTCACTGTGGCTTTGGCCCACTATGAACCAGTTAGATCCTACAGGAAGACTTCTACCAGCCTTCTAGCCCTGGGGGTCTCTGGCTGCATGAAATACCAAATGGAGACGTATCTGGGAGCAAGGAAAGTATGACTGGAATCCAGCTGACTCCGAGAAGAAGCCCAAGCACAGGGGAAGCACCATGGATCCAGGACGCTCCACAGACCCGGTGTTCACCTCTCCCAGCCTGCCTGTCTCATGGGCTCTGAGGGGCGGTGGGAGAGGCGTGGCCCATCCTTGGAGATGGAAATATTTCTCCTGCTGGTGAGGAGTCTAAGAGCCGGGCTGCGTCTGTGATTATAAGCAAAGGGAACTCACCACAAACTGCTGCCTACAGGAGGAACACAAGAGTCAGATTCTGGATACACATATTGTTTTTTATTTCTACACATTAATTTTCATTGTTTCGAAACAATTCACTTTAGTGCCAAATGCTTTAAAAGTACTTCTCGGAATTGACGTGACTATGAAGTTGGCATTGTGTCACCGTCCCACTGAACTAAAGCATCTTTCTATTTAAACACAGTTGGCATCCAGAAAGGAAGGTACAAAGGGATCTCACTCCTCAAAGGCAGTGCTCCCTACTGAGGTGCTCTGGAGGGGCTTCCACGGAGACACGGAGGGGCTTCCAGGCCTGGATATCCCAAGCACTGAAGGAAGGCAAGAAGGAGGGTGGATTTTGGGAACAGGAAAGGGAGTTCTTGTGACACAGTCCTGTCTGCCCTAGGGCAGCTTAGCTTCTGGAAGAATCCAGTGCCAAGGCCGTAGGGGGAGCTTTGGGTTCAGAGAAAGGCCAGGCAGCCTTCAAGGGACCACAGAGTCAGGACGTCACAAGCCTCATTGCAGTAGGCTTTATTTATTTATTTTTGAGCTGGGGGATGTGGTCTGGGTATAGGTCCTGAGGTCCGAAGAACAGAGGCGCGCACGTGCTCACCGAACGCTCTCTCAGGGTCAGCTTCTTCTGGGAACCCAGCTGCGGAGCTGGGAAGAGCCCAGGCCACAGGAAAGGGCCCCAGAAGTGCTCTGGTCCGCAGTCACAGCTGACTCTGGACTCCTCGGCCACCAGCACCCTCCCCACCAGTCACACCCTCCCACAGAGGTCCCAACCTCAATAAGCGGAGGCCGTGACACAAACTGCAGACCTGCAGAGTCCAGACGCGTTAGACCAGGGTGGCTGCTTCACCGCAGCACACAAGGATCGGCTTGTCACATGGCGGAAGGTAACAGGCACACCGCCTGCCCCCGCGGGTCCACCACGTCTCCTCCCCTGCCTCCCCTCTCCTCTGCCTTGCTCCTGGGGCTCCGGCGGGAGTCAGGAGTGCGTCACGTACATGATGCTGAGGAGGCTGCCTCCACGATCCCCGCCATCCAGCATTCCTGCTGGGCCCCCCGGGTGGGCATTTGTGATCCCCCACCTGATCTTCTGCCAGCCTTCCTCCTTCCAATCCCCTTCCCCACTTCAGTGATCAAAGTGATATCACCGCTATCATCTTCATTTTTCTAACACTTGACAATTTAAGAAATACTTTCAAATGTAATAATTCATTACATAAAGCAAATTTTAGGATAGAGATTCTTATTCAACCTTTATAGAAACACCATGGCTTAAAAAGGCAACATGACTTGATGAAAGTCACTTAGTATTGAAAATACATGTAGCAAAAGCCAGCCCCTGGTTCCGGGCTATTTTCTCCCCACATTGCCCAGTACTCACTGAGTTCATTCCAAATGCTTCACCGTGGCACTCAGGCACCCACAGGGTCTGGCTCAAATAAACCTGCATCTCCGTTTCTCTTAGAGATCAGGTTCCCTCTGAGAATCAGCAAGGCCACAAATAGAAAGAGAACGTGAGAACCAGGTCTGCATTTTTCCTATGGGAAAAACATACCATGTGTTCATCTTGTTTTCGCTTTTGCTCTGGTGGCCAGGGAGCTCAGCACAGCCCCAAATGCAGCTCCATCTTAACAACCATGCAGGACTCCAGGCTCTGCTGCCTGAGATTCACTTTCCCTGCATTTTCATTTTTTATTCTCTTAATATTACATTTTCTCGATCCCAGCGTTGTATGTATGCGTCACATACCTTATGGATTTTTGCTTATTTTATCTGTTGATAAGTATCTTAGGCTCTGAGTAATTCCCAGAGCCTAGGACTAGGCCAGATGCAGAGTAGTTACTGAATGAATCCATGAATGAACACCTGAATCGTTCCTCTTGGTATGGTAAGCACCTATCAAAGCCACATCAAAATAGCTAATTTATTAAATACATTGCTACATAGTGGAATTGAGTCATTTCAAAATGGGAAAATCTGACTCTGAAGTGAAGCTATTGGGCATTCACTTGGCCAGAAACAGGAGCGGAGCTGATTCTGGGCCCGGTGGGACCTCCTTCCTGGCCTTTGCCCCAAAGCTGGCAGCAGCAGATCTCAGGCTTAGAGCAGCCACTGGTCCCTCCCTCCAGCACCAGCCTGGGTTTTAGCTCCTGGAAAGGGCTAGAGGGGGTGGGGGGAGTGCAATAAGACAAAAGTTCTCTGAGGCCCTCTCCAAATAAATTTTAAAATCTGAAGCTCTAATGTACCAGAAAAGGGAAACAAAATGATTGTTTTCAAAAGTTAGGATGGTCTACTTTAAAAAACAAGATATCATTACTAGGAGTAATAATATAATTCAGAATGACACCAATATCCCAAATAAGTAACTGTCTTGTACATCAAACAGGACTGGCTGCGACAGTCTCCATGCCTAACAGCAACAAACAAATAAAATACATAGTCAGCAACTAACAAGAAATATCCGGGACAGATACCAAAGAACAGGCGTGAAGAAAGGTTTTAATAAATGGAAAGCAATATCATGTTCCCAGAGGGACGAGCTCAACTTTTTGAAGATGTCAAAGCTCACTGAATTAATTGATGAAAAATTAAAATTTCAATGAAAATCTCAGTAGAACTTTACAAAATGGATCTTTGAAGTATTTTTTCTTAAAAAATAAAAAAGATAGATAACCAAGAAATGTTGTCTTATCAAATAACTTTACATTAATAAAATAATTTGCTACTTAGAGAGAGAGATTGAAAGAGATCAGTCGAATTATAGAAAACATAGTTTAGAAACAGGCCCAAGAATCATCTAGAAGAATTGACATATGATAAAAATGGTATTTTGTTATCAGTTGGTAACAAATGGATTATTCTCTAAACTGTGCTGAGACCACTGAAGAAGTATTTATAAACTGATGTTAGTTACCTATCTCTACAGCAAAATAAATTCCAGATAGATTTTAAATGTACAGTTTGTACAGAACATAAAATATTGGAAATTCAAAAAGATATCATTTTAAATAACCTTAGGATGCAAAAACAGTCTACTAGGCAAAGACCAAAGGCGGAAGTCACAAGAAGAAAATATGAATGAATTCGACCACTTATGTTTCATCAAAATATGTTCCTAAAATTCAGAAGAAAAAATGATAAAGTCCCTCTATCCAGAGAAAAAATGGTTAAAAGAGGCCAATAAGCAAAATATCAAAGAAAAATACAAACATGCAAAAATGTGCATCCTCATTAGCACTCAAAGAAATGCAAATCAGAAAGCCAGGAGCCTCTTGTCAGCAAGGGGAGGAGCGTGCGTCACACGTGATTCCTGGGCTGAAGTGCGGCCGGACCAGAGACCATGATATTCTGGCTCTGGGAGGGGCTCACGGGCATCCTTGCATTACCATGCTGTCTAATTGACACGTTGTAGAATTATACGTATCAAATATTAAGGGAAAACTAAATACAATGTTTACTGGCAGGAAAGACAATCATGAAAATTTCTTTGACTCTCAGTTCTACCTGGCTTGGGGCCGCCAATCACTCCAGGTGAGATGTGGGTGGGGACACAGGGCCGGAATCGTGTCAGGCACGCATCTTTATCTATCTGATGGGGTTCAGGCTTCCTTTCTGTGTCCCTGCTTTTCCTCGCTTGTCTACCATGATCGTCTTTTTCTCCTGAATCGAAGAAGACATGAAGGATCCGGGTGCCCATGAGGGTTGAGGTCTGAACCCCTTTGAGCCCGTCCTGTAAGCCCCTGCCTGGCCCCAAAGCTTTCAGGCCCAGGGAAGGCCTCGACAGGCCCAGCCTCACTCAGTGAGAGGAGGAGACCTGAGAGAATGTCCAGGGTGTGCGAGGGTGCCCACATGCCACGGAGAGACGGGGAGCCCAGGGCACGGAGGCACAGGGCAGGCCCTGGAGTCTGCCTGGGCACCACCGGGAGAAGCTGAGCACCCAGCTCTGGGTGTGGCCCGGGCAGGGGCTGCAGCCGCTCTTCCCTTTGCAGCCTCTGCTCTGCAGAAGCAGGTGTGGGCTGACTCCTGGGGGCCTGGTGCTGCTGATGGGGAGGTCTCAGGGACGTGTGCCTTGGTGTGCTGGGAAACAGTGAGAACAGTACTGCCTCCGTGACATGGCAGGTGCATTGCCACCTTGGGATAATGCCAGCCTGGCAGGAAAGCTGGAGGCAGCCCTCCCTCCTGGCTTACAGGCCTGCAGGAGTGGCAGGGGAGGACCCAGATGCCCAGGGGTATGGGAGCCTCACCTGCTCTCTGCAGGGCGCCGGCTCAGGTGTGAAGAGGGCCGGGCTGCAAACGCAGGTGCACAGGTACAGGTTTGAAGGAACAGGCAAAGTAAAGGGAATTCGCTGGAAGCTAAAAAAAGAACGAATCAAGGAAATGGAGTCTCATTCCCAATTCCCGCACAACTAATAATCAGGGAAATATCGCATTTCTGTTGTTGTAGAAACAGTCATTTAACAAAATATTTCATGAGTATTAAAATCACTTGCTGTGTGTCTCAGGAATCTAATCACTGTGATTAAGCCTAATGAGCATGAGTCGCCTGTGCAGAAATGAACGGGAGGGGCCGATTTCCCGTGAGAAGTGCCTTTGGAAGCAAGTCCGTACCTCAGGCTGAGTGTCCCCGTGTTCCCAGTGCAATGCTGATGGAGGGACACAGCTCTTTTCAAAAATGGAGCGGCCAAGAGTGGAAGCAGGCTGTGTCCAACAGGCCCTGGTGATGGAACTCTCGTTGTGCAGGGGCTGGAGTTCCCTGAGGACTCTTCCAGTTTCACAAGGAAGCCTCAGAAAAGCAGCCTGATCAGCCATCCCATGGCAAAGAGAAGCAATTCCTACAGATGACAGCAACTTCCTGAGACAATCGACCCAGCAAACAACAGACATAGGGTGCAATAGACCCAGAACACAATAGACCCAGGAGACACAGACCCAGGACGCAATCGACCCAGGTGCCCTTCGATTTCCAAGGACCTTAAAATACAAACATGTTCCATCAAACTGTTCTTCAGCCTCAGAGAAACAAGGCAGCGAACACAAGTCCAGAAATAGACCCAAGAGCTAGAGACGCTGGATGTCAGGGATAAGAGCTTCAGGGTCAGTTTGGGTTCAAATTCTGAGGCACTTTGTAAGGTGGGCAAACAAGTTATTTTTAATGTTCCCTGATCTTCAACTTGTGAGAAACGGAGTGAGTCATATCCGCTTCACCAACCCCTGAAGTGAGTTATGATCGGCAAAGCCACAATCACCGGCGTGGCATTCCAGGACTCTGGTTTGGAAAGGTGCTTATGCAGATGTGATGGGAGAGATGTGAGCAGTCAGGGGACGGCCCGCAAAACTCCCCTTTCAGCTGCCTGCAGGCGCCCCGCAGCCCTCCGCCTGCGCCATAAGGGACGGCAGAAATGAGCCACAGCCATGGGCGCTGGCAGCCCTGCCACCCAACAATGGGGAAGCCGACAGGCTCGGCTGGAGACTCAGTGGGCGCCCTTCTCAGCGCCTCGTGAATATGTCCAAAATAGGAAAGGCATAAATAACTGTCCTGTTAGATCCACTCCCATCACAGTTGAAACGATCCGCTTCTCACTGGAGCAACCTAATTAGGGGGCTGATAAGCCACACATTACGGGTGGGTGAACGTTTGCTGTAATTCTTTCCAGGAGAAGGGGCGGCTGCCAGTGCAGCTTTTAGTAAGAGAGAAATATACCAGCGTCTTCAAGTAGTCGAGACCCTCCCGACTTCACAGGTGGAGCCCCCAAACCCAGCCCAGCTCCTATTTGTGTAACCTGGGAAGGTCGTGTGGCTTGCCTGTCTACTCCAGATTTAGGAGCAGACCCAGGGTTCAGGATTCAGGAGCGGACCCGAGCGCTCACTGGCAACGGTGAAAGTGGTGTCGGCCCTCACCTTTGGGATTATACATTTCCTTTATTTACTCATGTGCATGGTAATTGAAACACCAGGACTGACCATCTACTTGGACTCATTCACTGTAGGGTCTGAGGAATACTTAGCCCTCACTTGAGCATTGTTCTAGATCGGCCTAACAAACCTTGAAAGTAAGAACCAACAGGAATAGTTTCCAACTAACTTAACTGAACCTCCCAAAAATTTAAGAATGTTTATATCCAGCACCTTAAAAGACTAATTTCATGCCAGACATGGTGGTTCGCACCTATAATCCCCAGACTTTGGGAGGCTGAGGCGGGCAGATCTCTTGAGGCTGGGAACTCAAGACCAGCCTGGCCAACATGGTGAAACCCCGTCTCTACTGAAAATACAAAATTTAGCCGGGTGTGATGGAGTGTGCCTGTAATGCTAGGGGGAGGCTGAGGCACGAGAATCGCTTGAACACAGGAGGCAGAGGTTGCGGTGAGGCGAGATCACAACTCTGCACTCCAGCCTGGGCAACACAGGGAGACTCTGTTTGTTTTGGAAAAAAAAAAAAAAAAACAAGAAAGAAGAAGACTAAATTCACAATTTCTGGCATCCAAAAATCACCAGGCACCCAAAGAATCGAAAAATGCAACATTGTAAGATAAATTCATTTAAACTAACTCAGAACTGATCCAGATGTCGGAACACTAAAAAGTGACTATCACTATATTGTATATGTTCAAAAAGTTAAGTAGAGACATGCAAACTACACACACATACACACACACACACATTCAAAGCAAACTTCCAGAGATGAAAAATGCAGTGTGTGACATAAAAGATACTCTGGGTGGGATTCATAGATTAGAGGCATTGCAGAGGAAAAATTACTCACAATTGCCAGAGTTTGGAAGCAGTAAAGATGCCCTTCAGTAGATGCGTGAATGAATAAACTGGTACAATTATAAATAAAATGAGAGTCCAAACAAGGGAATGTCATCTAAGATTAAAAAGAAATGAGCTATGAAGCCATGAAAAGACATGGAAGAAACTTAAAAACATATTACTAAGTAAAAAAAAAAAGTCAATCGGAAAAGGCTACATACAATCTATGTATAATATACTTCATGGCATTCTGGAAAAGGCGAAATGATGGAGGCAGTGAAAATGTTTTTTAACTGCCAAGGGTTAGTGGGGACGGAAGGATGACTAGGTTGAGCACTGGAGATTTGAGGGGCAATGAAAATACTCTATATGATACTGTAATGGTGAGTTCGCGTCCATATGTATCTGTGAAAACCCGTCTAACTGTGCTGCATAAAGAGTGAAACCTAAACTGTGGGCCCTGGGTAATCCTGGTGTGTCAATGAAGATTCACACGTGTACCCGTCCAGAGGAGGCTGTGGACAGCGGGGAGGCTGTGTGTGTGCGGGGTCAGGGCATCTATGGCAAATCTCTGTCCTTTCATCTTGATTTTGCTGTGAACCTAAAACTGCTCTGAAAACGTAAAGTCTTTTTTAAAAAGTCAACCTAGAATTCTATAGTCAACAAAAGTATCTTTCAAAAATAAAGGCAAAGTACTTTTTCCAACACTCAAAAGCTAAAAGTACTCATTATAAGCAGACCTGCAGTGGAAAAAGTGTTAAAGGAAGTCCTTTAAGAAAAAGGATGTAAAAAATAAATCTACACAAAGGTAAGAAGAATGAGCAGAAATGGTAACTGCATAGGTAACTATTTTAAAATGTATTCTTATTGTTTAACTGTTTTTAAAGATAATTACTTAAACAAAAGTGTGTAATGCGGGAGTCATAGCATGTGTGAGCAAAATGTATAACAACCAGAGCATAAAGGCAGGTAGGGGAGAAATTCAAATACACTGTTTTAAGGTTTTATGCTATACATGATATGGCATATTATTTGAAAGTAGATTGTGATAAGTTAGTGATACATACTATTCACCCTGAAGCAATCACTAATATAAAAATAAAAAAGTTATATATAATCACCCAACGAAGGAGACAGTCACCAACAACATCCACACATTATCTTTAAAAGTAGGAAAAAATTAAAAATGGAAAAAGAAAAAAATGCTGAAATTAAAAACAGACAGCAGGAGTATAAACTCAACCTAATAATGTAACCAGTTTTCACAATTTTCAAAACCTCTTGAGGTAGAATTTTCAAAACCTTGAGGTAGAATTTTCAAAACCTTGAGGTAGAAATTTCAAAAACCTTTGGCTTTTTCAAAAAAAAGCCAAAGTTGTTTTTTTTCCTCCCCCGATGTCAGGGAGAGACAGAAACAAATATATGAGTGAGATAAAGTGACTCGGGCGGAAGATGGATGGAGGCTGCAGCTTTCTCCCCTGTGGTTCCAAATACACCATGCGATCGATTCACCAAGGAGCTGAGATGGCTGGAGTCTGGGAGGCCCAGGAACTGCCTGGAGGAGGGCCAGGGAGTCTCCACGCTCACAGCAGGCGAATCTCCTCATTCCTCAGGAAAGAAAGCAACTGTTACTGTGCTAAGCCTCTGGGATTTGGGAATTGTTTGTTAAAGCATCGAGCAAGTGTTACTCTTTGCTACGCTGGAAAAGACAAGCAGAGGAGGGTGAGAGGCAGACATGGGGGCCAGGAGTAGCTGCAGGATCCACGCGACGGAGCGGGGGATCAGGCTTGGGCGGCTGAGACAGAGGCTCCCTAGTGAAGAGATGGGGTGTGCACTAACGTCTGGGGACCACGTGCTGCGTGCCAGGAACTGCACCCCTGGCAAGAGCGGATCAGCGCACTGCAGCAAGGCCCTGGGGGTGGACGCGGAACCCGCTGTGACGGGTGCTCCGTGCAGCCTTGCTCCCTAGCACTGAGGGATATAGCCCAGCTCATCAGCTTTCCACTGGACCAAGATAGAAATGATGGGCTGGGTCCACCTTCGTTCGTCACTTGAGCAGGTGTAATCTGAAACAGTAAATAGAATTCTCAGTATGACAGATTTTATTTTAGTGTAGACTTATGGAAACATTGAGAAGATGGCACAGAATGTCCCTGTTCTCCCTGCAGCCGAGCGCCCCTGCTGTGAGCCAGATGAGTCCCATGGCTGTGGGCGGTGAAGAAGGTGGACGGCGCAGAGCTGTGTTTACGAGGAGCTAGAGGGCAGTTGCAGGAAATACCCACACTTAGAGCCAGGAGGAGACGGGAGGGACCAAGGAGACAAGCAGGGAGGGACTCTTCAATTAGCGCCCGCAGCGAGAAGTCAGAAAGCTGGAGACACTCGGGCATACAAAATAAAGAGCCCAGGAGAAACTTGCAGAGCGTTCAGGTTTGTAAATGCAGGCGAAGGAACCAGCGTCAGAAGAGGAAGCAGGTGCAGAGGCCTTTGGGGCCAAGTTAAAAGGGGAGAGAAGGGACGTACTGAGGGCGGTTTTCCACGTGGAATTCATTCGTCTTGTCGTTCATTCACTCGGTGTTGATGGGAAGCTCAGCTCTGTTTCAGGCTCACGCCGGGGTTACCATGTTTCTTTCACTCAACAAATGTGGGGCGCTTTGCATGTCAGAATGACGTATCCTGGTCTTGGTTTACAAGCTCCCAGCAACAAGGGACAATCACATCAGACCCCTTTCCTGTGCTGTCTGTGCATCACGCCCGGCCTAGCCATTAGTGAGGATTTAATAAGGGCTTGACCCATCTGTAGATTACCCAAGCCTTGGCGTGGGAGGGTAGGTGCAGGTTGGGAGTGTGGGAAGCGTGGACCGGGCACAAAGAGCGCCTCAGGACGTTGTTGGGTAACCCAGGAGTGCGTGGGAATGCAGGAGACGGACCCCCACAGATCAATGTCTCAGCCCAGGCCGCTTCTGTCCAGGGCTCTTCTGCAAGGGACGTTTCAAGGATGTGCTCCCCAGAGGCCCTGAGGGGTGGAGGATGGATAACAGGAAGAGGAGGAAGCCAAGTGAGGGTGCAATTTCGGGAGAAATTTCACAGAATGCAGATTCAACCGGAGCCTTCAAGGGATTTCTGGACTACACCTCAGAGATGTCCTGACCGAGCTGAGGACCTGGGAGTTCCTACCCCACCCCAGCTAAGGTCACCTAGAGAGTGACAGGATGCCAACTCCCAGATGTCTCCAGCCCTTTGTGTGGGCAGACAATGCAGGGCCAGGGGCCAGGGTGGTCCCCCAGAGAAGGGCTGAGGGTCCGCCACAGCAGGGGAAGGAAAGAGCACCCGTGTTGGAAGAGAAAGGGGCCGGAGGGGATCCAGGCAGAGCCTGATAGTGTCGGCAACCATGTGCATGAGCGGGACTGATGGACCGTGAAGGACAGGCGTGGAAGGCAGAACCAGGCTCTGAGCCCGGAAGCCGGGCATGATACTGATGGGCAGTGGACGATGAGGCTGGAGAAAGAGGACATTCGGGGCAAGATAACAGGTCCGACTTGGGAGAAAACCACCCACCTCTGTCCTACAAATCAGGCATAAAGGAGGTATTTTTGGAATGCCTACTGGCTCCTAGCACCCAGAAAAGCATTTCTGAAGCGGAGTCTCGCTCTGTTGCCTAGGATGGAGTGAGGTGGTGTGATCTCGATTTGCTGCAACCTTCACCTTCCAGGTTCAAGCGATTCTCCTGCCTCAGCCTCCTGAGTAGCTAGGATTACAGGTGCCTGCCACCACGCCCAGCTATGGTTTTTTTTTATTTTTTATCTTTGTATTTTTAGTAGAGACATGGCTTCACCATGTTGGCCAGGCTGGTCTCAAACTCCTGACCTCAGGGGATCCACTCGCCTCGGCCTCCCAGAGTGCTGGGATTACAGGCGTGAGCCACCGTGCCTGGCCGGGAAACATGATTTATGCCACTACCCCATTTACTGTTCACGTCAACCCTGTTGGGGTAGATGAGAAAACGAGACTTGAGTTTACACGCTTTACTCAAATTCACAAAAGGCAGCAAATGATGAGGCTGAGATTCTAACCCAGGCCCAGTAATTCTGAAGCAGGCGCTCTTAAACACTATGCAGTGTGCATATTTATAGATTGTGAGATCCGTCAGCCCATCTGGCTTCCCCTTTCTGGGCGCATGGTCTTCTGCAGCTTCCTCTCTGGGTGCACGCTTCCTCTTGGCATGGAAGGAGGCTTGGTCTTGACCGGGTTTTGGGCCTGATGGACCCCTTTCGTGAAAAAGCCCAGCCGTGCACTGGCTCCGGCACCCGGCACCCGGCACCCGGCACCCACCGTGCCTTTCCTAGGTTACGATCTGTTTTACTGTGACTGATTTCATGGCCAAGTGTCCAAAGCCAAAAAGGTTTCTGAGTCATAGTTTTGGAATATAAAACCATAGAATGGCTGGAATGTAATAATCAGAGTCCACGGCTAGCGGTCCTCTCTTTCTCAGAAGGAAGGGTCTCCACCTGGGCTCTGTCCCGGGGCACTCAGAAGCTCCTCACAGAGCCTCTTTCTCCAATCACATCCTCACTTTGTGTTGCTTTTATTCTGTTTTTCGTTGTTTTTTTTTTTTCCCAAAACAGTGAGCGTCCCCGTTTCAGACAGAATTTCAATAGCGGGACACAGAGGAGGTATTGGCGGAAGCTGGGCAATTCTCTTCTCTGTGATCTACCTCCCTGTTTAGCACAAATAATTTTAGCTTGCTGTGAAAACTTGGTCTTCTAACTCAATAAAGAACCTGTTTTCCATATATAAAGTATTTTTATTTTCAGGCTTCAGGCAAAAAAGCTTTCTCTTGGCTATTTGCTGTTTTTCCCACATTTCTGCTTCCACAGGGGCCAGCATCAGCTGAAGTCGGCCTCAGCATGGCAGCATCCCACAGAGGCGTGCACGGCCACACCTGACGCTTCACAGGCACTGCACTGTCAGAACGCACGCGCCTAGTCCCACAGTGCCACGGGGACCCCAGAACTTGCCATCTCCTGGCCAGGCAGGCTCCCCTAAGCCCCTCCAGGCTCTTGGTGGGGTCCACTCCTGGCTGTGGGCCTGGTCTTTGACTGCCGGTGCCAGGCTCCACGCCCCTGGGCTCTCTGACCGCAGGCAACAGGGTATGGCTGCAGAGCGTCAGCAGAAGGCATCCCGGGCGGCTCAGACAGAAGGGCGGTCCCAAGAGCCAGGTGCGGGGAGGGGCAGGGGCCAGGCCACTCAGGGGTTGGGAATCAGAAAGTGCCTGATGAAGGGCCTCAGCAGCCCCCACGCAGGGAGCGAAAAGTGACAGCCACAACTTTGCGTGGCCACAGGTCTGCACCCAGGAAGGGAAGAAAAGGCCTGAGGCAGCGGCTGCATTTGCAGAGAGCGAAGCACGACAATGCACAGTCCAGAGAAGGCAGGGTCCAGGGAAAGAGGATCTGTTACCGGGAGGAGGGTTCACAGGCTGTGTGCCCAAAGAGCCACAGCTGTCACAACAGAGCCAGGCTAGGTCCGTCTGCCGTGGCTGTGCCTGCGCACGAGCCTGTGTCAACCTCTCTTCTCTCTCCGCTTGCCTTTCCCAGCCCGTGTGCACACACACATGCATGCACGCACATACACATGCACACGTGCACACACACACATACAGACACGCAAACGCACACACGCACACCTGCACACATGCATGGTCATACACATGCACACACACACACATACTCATGCTCACCTGCACACATGTGTGCTCACATAGACGCACACATGCACACACGTGCACACACATACACACACACGCAAACGCACACATGCACACCTGCACACATGCATGCTCATACACACACACACACACACACACACACTCATGCTCACCTGCACACATGTGTGCTCACATAGACGCACACATGCACACACGTGCACACACATACACACACACGCAAACGCACACACGCACACCTGCACACATGCATGGTCATACACATGCACACACACACACATACTCATGCTCACCTGCACACATGTGTGCTCACATACACGCACACATGCACACACGTGCACACACATACACACACACGCAAACGCACACATGCACACCTGCACACATGCATGCTCATACACACACACACACACACTCATGCTCACCTGCACACATGCAGGCTCACATACACGCACACATGTACACGCACACACAGACACACGCATGCTCACATGTGCGTGTGCACACACACGTGCACACACACATGGGCACACATGCACACTCACAGTCCTCATCCCCCACACACATTTCCCCACGTGCAATCACGGCATGCATGCCATTTTACGCCACGAACATTTTATGTACCTTGCTCCCTAACTGATTTTCAGTGCCTACGTAACATTCCCTGAAATGACCGGCCGCACTTCACTAGACCAGCTCTCTGCAGAGGAGTATTTGGTCTGGGTTTCCACCATGCAGAGCTCTGGGAGGTCATGCTGCTTTTCATCCGTGGCCTTGACCTTCACAGATCAGCTCCTTGGGGCCGATTCCTCGGCCAGGATTACTTGGCAGATGGTAGAGCCGTGCTAATGCTCTTTGATGATGCTCGTAAATATTAAATGCGGTAGCCATGGAGTGCCGGGACTCTTTCCCTAGAATGTCAGCTCCTCAGGGTGGGACTGCATGTTCTGCTCATGGCCGTGTCCCCATCCCCTAGAACAGAACGGCTCTCAGGAGGCACTGGGAAGGTTTGTTGAATGAATGCTGAAATGAATATCAGCCTGCTGCTTCCAGCTGAGGACTCAGGCTAGGACAGGCCTGAGGGTGCATCTGCTGTCATGTGATTGGAAGTGCTGCAGCCAAGCCTGGACCCCAGCAATCTGCCCTCCTCCTGGGCCCACTCCGCCCTGCTTTCTGAAGAATAGGGGGTAAGGTCAGCTCACAGGTTCCCGCACAGCCTGACTGTAAGGACCCCCCTACCCCCACATCTGCAGTGGACACCGATGCCCAGGCAGACCTGCACTCGGGGGACATTTGGGGAAGGAGGGAGGGCTAGGCAGACATGTGGAGACCTGAGCTCATCCATGAGCAGGACAGGCAAGGGCGTGAGGCAACCCCAGCTCCCACAGTTGGTCCTTCGGGCTGCAGCTTCATCTCCAGGGACCCCCAAGGGGGAGACACAGAGTTCAGGGTCCATTCCAGAAGGATCCACAGGGCACAGCAGGCAGTACTGGGAGTGAGGGCAGCCAGGGGTATGGACGCCTCCCCTTCCCCACCCCGCTCTGGCCACTGGATGCACAGAGCCCGAAAGATGCCGCCCCTGGGATCTGGTTCCAGCAGCCTCCCCTGGCCAGAACCCTGGCTTCCAGCCTGCCCCAGTCATGGCCATTTTCACCCTTACAGGAGACAGCAGCCAATCCCAGAGACTTGGTAAAGCAAACAAGCCAATAAAATGGATGTCTGGGTTTTCAGGACACCGTATATCACCAGCAGGTTCTCCCCCAGCTCCCGAAGGAAGTGCTGGCCTCAGCTAATGAGGCCAATGGTTGTATTGGGAAGGTGGAGTCATGCACAAACAGGGAGAGAAGACCATTTCTCCTTCTTTTTCTTTCTTTTTTTTTTTTTTTGAGACTGAGTTTTCCTCTTATTGCCCAGGCTGGGGTGCAATGGCACGATCTTGGCTCACTGCAACCTCCACCTCCCAGGTTCAAGTGATTCTCCTGCCTCACACTCCCGTAGCTGGGATCACAGGCATGTGCCACCACACTCAGCTAATTTTGTATTTTTAATAGAGATGGGCTGGTCTTGAACTCCCGCCCTCAGGTGATCCGCCCACCTCGGCCTCCCAAAGTCCTGGGATTACAGACGTGAGCCACTGCGCCCAGCCAGACCATTTCTCTTTCTAATAAATGTCTCTCCTAGCTTGAAATATAGACAGTCCAGGGTTATTTTTTTTTTAGCATCTTACAATTAACAATTCTTAATGAAATGAGTTTCTTAATTATGTCAGCAACATCAATTCTGGTATAAACTGCAAAATGTTGCTTTGATTCACATTCACTGACCTTACCCCCTCCAAAAATAAATAATAAACCCACACAATTCAATTTTCTCTTTCAAGTTTATCTCACCATAACATCCCATTGAAATGATGGGGAAATTGAACAGTTTATCCCAATGAGGTGACTGGTACGTTAGGACAGAAATTGACTTTGGAGAGATCCGTGAAGGATGAAATAGATGCCGAAGACTCAGCGTCCTCAGGCCTCGGAGTCCGTGCTCAGCCGCGTTTCTGTTCTTGTCATTTCCAGGACAAGCCGGGAACATGCTCTGGGGAAGCTGGTTACCCTAATGACGATTGCCATTTCGAGCTCCAGAAATCTGCTCGCTTCACCCTCCAGGGGAAAGTCGTGTTCTACAAAAACCAAACCATGGCTCAAGTGAAGGAAAATGGAGAAGGAGGAGCGCATCCCTCACGTACACCTGTGTTCCCATCACACTCCGAATGCCCTGTCGGACGCCTATGAGGAGGGCGTCTGAGCACGGACCTGGGCTCCGTCCCCTGGGAGGGCCAAGTTCACAAACTGCGCTCCAGAGCGCACCGAGGACAGAGACACGGCCCTGGGGTGGGTCCGCAGCCCCGCAGCCTGACGGGAGCATAAACCAGTCTTTGGAGGGGGGCCTCCCTCTGTCCCCACCCTGGCACTGACCTGATGCAGGAGCCTTCTGCCATGAACTGTGACTATGGCCACTCGCTGCCCAGGCCTGGGCACAGTGGACATCCGGGACATTTGAGGACAGGGGGCTTCTTTTCCTCACTGATCCCACATGGCCATTACCTCAGCCCTGAACACATCTGAGGGTCCCAGGGGCACGTGCACCAGCTGGACAGGGTCATCCTCCACCCCAGCTGCCCCATAGCTAAGTACCATGGACTGGGTGGCTTAGGCAGCAGAAACTGAATTTTTCACTGTTCTGAAGGCTGAAAGTCTGAGATGAAGGCAGGGGCAGCGCTGGTTTCTCCTAAGGCCTCTCTTTGGCCTGCAGACACCCTCTTCCCCCTGTGTCTCCCCTGCCACCCCATATGTGTCTCCGTCCTCCTCTCCTCTTCCATGAGGACACCAGTCAGATTGGAACAGGACCCATGCATATGACCTCATTTTCACTTTACCACCTCTTCAAACACCCTCTCTCCACAGGCAGTCCCATCCTGGGGTCCTGGAGGTTAGGCCTTCAGCATAGGATTGTGGAGAACAGGACACAGCTTGTGACCCCAGGGAGGAAATATGTGTCCCTGGAGGGCCTGTGTCGGGGGGATCTGCACCCAGATTGCACACCCTGTGGCACAGGGGCACTTCCCGACAAGAAACTTGGCACAGGTCCAATGGTGGGGGCTGGCGTCCTGGGTGGCAAAGGAATTTACCAGACAGTCCCAGGTAAAGAAAGGCAGGTGGGTTAGAGGAAAAGTGTGTTGCAAGCGCTCACCGGACGGCATGGCAGAGAAGGGGCTGATGCAAAGAGCCAGGGGCTCGGGGAGTTTGACAGAGTCGTGCTGGAGGGGCACTACAGAGCAAGGTCCCTGTGGCCACGAGCTATTTGTGGGCAGCATCCCTCGGAATAATCACTGTCCCCCACTCGGGGCCCCTCCTTATTGTGGCTAACTTATCAGGACTCCACAAAACTTTTGAGAGTTTTTACCAGAATAAGGGCGATTGGACTCCACGCCGGAGAAATGGCAAGGAGGATGTGAACTTGCTGTGTCGAGGCTCCCGGAGCTGAGGGAAGGCGACAGAGGAGAGCACAGACCCCTGCATGAAGGGAGGTGGTGGGTGAAGATGCCGAGACCCCAGGAAGCAGTTTCTTGGACGCAACCTAAATGCCCAGCAAGAGGCGTTTGCAGAATGTGTTACATTTGCATGAAGCAATACCTTCAATATGTAAAATAAATCAGATCTACATCTCCCCCAGCCAGGCAGAGAGCCGATGGCCCCAGATCCACAGGCAGCTCCGCGGGCCCCGTCAGCCACAGGCAACTGGAGACAGGATCAGACCTGGACAGAGCCAGTGTCTCTTGGGAGAGTGGAGCCCCAGGAAGGATGGAGCTCAGCCTTCACCCAGTGGTGTCCTGACAGCCCTCTGGAGGTAGAGCATCTGTGTGTGAGATGAGAGCTTCGCAGAAGCAAGGCCCAGGTTGGCTCTCTGCTCAGCAGGGCACAGCTGTGTGAGCACGGCAAGCAGCTACCTTCTTCCAGGCTTGGAAAGTTGCGCGGCTTGTTGTGAGTTTTATATATTGTAGCTAAATTTCCAGGTCTAGCAATAGGGTAGAATAAATAAACTAAAACAATTCTCCGAGAAACATAATTCACCTAGAAATGCAAGATGAAACGTAATAAACACGTGCTTTTTATTGAATGGCTGAGCCCACAAAAAAAACAAGGAAATGAAGGGAGAGAGGTAGGAGGGAGAGGAGAGGGGAGAGGAGAGAGTCGGAGAGGTGAGTGCGTCCTCTCTGTGTGGGCACCCATAGCTGCTCTGCAGGGCACTGGGGCCTCTGGTGAAGCCAGGGGGGCTCTGCCTTCATGTTGGCCAAAAGAGGAGTCCCCGTGAGATGTGGGAGTGAAGTAACAGAGAGGCTACTCCTCTCTCAGGTCTGGGATTCAGCGAGGAGCCAACAGAGGCCGAGCAGTCCGTCAGGCTCCTGTGCAGCCCCGGGCCCTGCACGCCATCCTCAGCCTTTCTCCAAACCACTGCAGCCCGCAGCAGCCTGCAGCCCTTGGCCAAGGGTGAGCAGCCAAGAGGCCCTCGGGGCAAGAGCTCCCACAGATCTCCCTCCCATCAGCTTCCCTTTACGTCCAGCAACATGGCTGGACACATGGGCCCCCAGGTCCAGAGTCCCCTCCCAGTTCCAGCAATGTCCCTCTCAGGCCTCAACTTCCCTGGCTCCCTTCACCATTGCAAAAAGTCAAATTTCTATCCTGAACCTCTTCCCCCATAACACTCATTACACTCCTGAGCCTGGGCTGGACGCGCTCCTGTACTGCTATGCGGTGGGAACTGACGCAACAGGCTCCAGAGCAATTCGGGAGCATCTGGTGAAGATGCCGAGACCCCAGGAAGCAGCTTCTTGGAAACAGCTTAGATGCCCCGCAGTGTTTGCAGAATGCATGTTATATGTGCATGAAGCGATACCATCAATATTTAAAATCAATTAACTGAATCTACATGGATCTCTATGTACAAGCATAAACCCAACAGAAGTTGAGCAAAAATGGGCGAGTTACAAAAGGGAAGATGACATGATCCCATTTACAGTAAGTCTTAAGACCGTGAAAATCAATAGTACGTGTTATTGATTGTGTACACATACATTATGGAGATATAAAGTCTGAATGCGAAACACAGAAGTGAATTCTAAGAGGGAGGAAAGGGAGCTATATCAGAGCAACAGAAAAAGATGGTATTCAACTACATTTTAATGTATGTATTTTTCTTCTCAAAAAGGCTTTGAAAGAAATAGGAAAGTGTCCCTAGCAGAGCTGGGTGCAGGTTGTTACGTGATCTTCCCACGCTGGGCATATGCTACTAACATGTCCATCCGTCCGCCATTCGCAGCGTGGTCGCAGACGCCACATGCCTCCAGGAAAACGGCTGGATGAGAGTTGCTTCTCACCTCTGACATTCCATGAGCTAACCAATCGCCAACTCAGTATGAAAGGATCCCTGTCATTAGACCCCAAACAAGGAATTTTGAGATGGCCTTCTAAGAAATTATTCAATGGAAGAGAAAAAATGTACTCGCGAAGATGTTCACTGTTGCGTTGTAATAGAAAATAATTTCTCAGGGGAACACAATTCAGCTGTTACATTTTATAATTTTATTTAAAAAATAAGCAGTAAGAGAAGTAGCAGGTGAACAAGAGCAGTAAAATATCCAACTCTGAGAAAAATCTGCACCATGTGACCAGGTTAGGCAGAAGCCTGGAACAAAAACCAGCAAGATTTGTCACAACTGTCTTGGGCCCTTCCACACTGGCATCGTGCTGGGGGCTTAGCAGTGCTTCTCAGGAGCCTAACCGGTCTGCTCTGCTTCTCTGAATGAATTTTTTGATTCAAGAGTCACTTTAGGGAGATGTTTTTTGTTTTTGTTTTGAGATGGAGTTTCACTCTTGTTGCCCAGGCTGGAGTGCAGTGGCGTCATCTTGGCTCACCGCAACCTCTGCCTCCCAGGTTTAAGTGATTCTCCTGCCTCAGCCTCCTGAGTAGCTGGGATTAGAGGCACCTGCCACCACACCCAGCTAATTTTGTTATTTTTAGTAGAGATGGGGTTTCTCCATGTTGGTCCCGCTGGTCGCGAACGCCTGACCTCCAGTGATCTGCCCGCCTCGGCCTCCCAAAGTGCTGGAATTACAGGCGTGAGCCACTGCCCTGGCCATTTTTTTTTCAGCTTTACAAGCAATTCATTCTGTATATTTTAAAAATTAATTTCTAGTTAATGCATTAGAATGTCGCTATTTTTATGGTCTAACATATCTCTATTTTGCATATGTTTCATAGCAGCTTGAAAGGATAAAATAATAATTAGCGCAATGCAATATTTGATAGAGATGCTGTAATGTAACATTTTTAAATTATTCAAATTCATTAGGTTCTTAATGTATACATTGTCTATTTGATCAAAGCCTGGGAGACACATAATCTCCTACTATTGGGTTTCTGCCCACTCATATCTACATTTCTAAAGGTATTTTTAGTATATTTAGATGTTGGCATTTAGCACAAAATGTTCAAGACTGATACAGCCCTGTTGAACAATATCGTTTTTTTCCAAAAAACAATGTCCGTCTTTGTTTGTTGAATGCTGGTTGCCTCGCATTTGGACCTTTGTTGTAAATTTCAAGCCTTCCTTTCTGTCCCTTTGCTTTTCTCCATGGGCGTCTCCTGCAGTTTCCTCCTGAGCCTCCAGCTGTTGTGTGGTGGATGCATTTTGTGGTCTGTCAAACCGGGGCTTCCATTGTGGCTGAGCCACTGCAAAGACTTGTGGTTGGAGGAATGTCACTTCACACTCCAAGCTTGTTTTTTTTAACTTATAAGATGGGGGCAATAATAGCTATATATAAGGTTGAATTAAATGACCTCATGAATTTAGGGTCCCTCTGTGAACAATTACTAAGTGATTCAGTGGTACACACACACACACACACACAGGCACGTGCGCACACACACACACACACACACACACACATGCACGTGCGCGCACACACACACACACACACACACACATGCACGTGCACGCACACACACACACACACACACACACACAGTTTTGCAGGAATTTGCATCCCGGCTGGAAGCCTGGCACCAAGCACATAGTTGCTAATATTGTGTACAATGTTTCATGTGCAAGGTGCCATCCATACAAGCTAACAGGTCTCAGGAGAGCTTACAAGAGAGAAGTCCAATCAAAAAGGCTTTCTGAGGGAATCTACCGTGAACACAGTAAATCGTGATCGTACATGGTAACTTTTTCTTTATCAAAACTATCATTAAATGGCCATTTTGTCTTATGTGTGCTTATAAATGGGCTTTACGGTTTACCCTAACATACTGGTCTTTGTCATGGAATAGCTTAACTTACTAATATTTATTTTCATAAAGTAATATTTTTGCCTTTCTTCTGTCATTAAAAGACAAAAGGCTTATTAAGAAAGACATCAGCGACAACTGTGGCAAAGCCTTAATATCCTCCACGTTTAAGGAGCATTTACCCACCACCAGGAGACAAGTGGTTTGAACGGGTAAGTCACAGAAGTTCTAAACATGTGAAAAACACTCAGCCTCACAGGGATTTTAAAATGCAAATAGGAGCAATTATGAAACTTTTTTCACCTTTCAAATTGGCAATTTAGCAAGATAATATTTGATGTTGGGAAGGGTGAAGTGAAACGGCTGTATTTTTCCTGGCTGGTGGAAATAGAAACTTGAATTGCCTTTCAAAAGGAATGTGGTAATCTAGGAGATAAGAGTTAAGAGTACACTCTTTAATGCCATCATCTTGCTTCCAGTAACTATCCTCAGAGCCGCTCAGAGGTGCAGACAGAGGCGATCATGCAAAGATGTTCACTGCACCTTTCACAGATGAGCTCTCAGCCACCTGGAGGAATCGGCCTGGGAGAAACAGCCCAGCACAGCCCAGCCTTTCATGGGAATTTTTAGCCAAATATTAGGGACCTCCTTCTTCCTGCCAGACACCAGTTTATAAAAAGTGTATATAGGTTTGCAAGTGAAAGATGCAGAATTCTGATGGCGTTTGCTCAGGAGATGGTAGATAGATGCCTGCTTTCTACTCAAGAATGCATTCAGTAATGATCAGATACGAATTACACCCAGTTTCCTTTCCTAAACCAGTGAGCACTTACAGAGGCCCACACAGAGCTGGGGGCTCCCCAGCCCCCTCCCCAGCTTGGGAGAGGAGGAGTTTCTCTAAGGTCCAGTGCCGTGGGAAACGCTCATGGCTCCTGCCCTGGGTGAAATCTTCATTCCTCCTGAAAATGATCATTGATTTCTCTTTTAGGGCAATCAGAGGTAGTCTCAGTCCTGCCCTCATGTGAGTCCAGTGTCTTCAGAGCATCTCCGCCACGCACGACCAGCCCTGAGTAGGACAGTCCCCCTTTGTGGGCAGGGGTCCCAGTCCTAGCTCATTCTAGCTGGGCAGGATGCTGATTTCTGCCAGGTGGCCCCCAACATATCCTCTGCCCACAGGCCTCTTCTTTTACTTCCATGAGGTCCCTGGAGGTACAGGACAGACCCACAAGCAGGAAGAGCAGTGGGGCAGGCCACAGGACGTCACCCAGCACCCAGCACCCAGCTCAGGAGAGGCTCCGCCACCCCGGCCGCAGTCCAGAGCAAGGCTTTATGTGTCTGAGGATTCTAAATTCAAACTTCAGCTTCCAGGTGGCTGTGGTGGCACACTGTCAAGTCTGGAGGTCAGAACATAACGTGCCTAGTAGATTCTTAGCTCAGATGCTCACACGTGTACGTGTGAGCCTCTTTCTTCTTCTTCTCCTTTTTCATCAGGTCCCCAAAATGTCACAGCCAGACCTGCAAGAGCTGCCCCCCAATGTGAGACATGGCATCCAAACATTCTTTATGACATCTTCTAAGATCAAAATATATAAAAAATTAAAGGTCCTCTCCTATGTCTTTTTGTAAATACTTTCCAAATTGTCTAAAAGAACATATTGTTTTTCATGTTCTATATTTCAGCAGGCAAGTTCTATTTAAATGAAGAAAAAGAGCACATTTCAGATCTTTTGTTCATCCAGAGACTTCAGGTAAAAATTGAAGCATTTAAATTATGCATCCTGGCGGCTTTCTCTCACCATCAACATAAGAGTTGAGTTGTTTTTTTTTTTTTGAGAAGTAAAACATGAAATTCAAAATATATCTCAAGTCACAGCATGATGGTTTACCAGATGAGTAGAGAGAAGACCTCCCTCCCTTCTGCTGCTGGGGCCTGCCTGACGAGGGCATCAGCACATTCTCAGCAGTCAGATTCAGCAGGCCGGGAGCCTTCACCCTGTCCCCTGGGCCAGATGCCGCCTGGAGGAATCACATGGGCAAGCAGGGCCAGTGCTGGTGGGCCTTGAACGCCAGACTAAGCCATTTGAATTCAGTTTTGTGTCCCATCAGTTGGGTTGCTGTCTCTCAGTGTTGGAAACAGATGCTCAGTGCTACAAAGAAAAATCAGCACTGAGACAAAGGATCTCTCAGCAAAGCAATTTTTACTTCCTGTAGGAAGGGTGCCCTCGGTAGCCATCTTGCCACGAGATTACAGTGAACAAAGGAACAGTAGATGTATTTATCCCTTTGTCCTTCCTGCTGTCTGATCTCCATTGACTGGAGCCAGACCTCACAATCTAAACTAAAACCCGATTTGCTAAGACCTTAAAACTTTTTTAAACAAGTAAAGGGATTAGCTGTGAGCTGGGACGTGCCTGTGAGCACATCCAGCACAGATGTTTTGGTTGAAGTACAAGGACATAGAAGGTACCACGTGCCTGTGAGCATGTCTAACGGCTACACAGGATAGGGCTTCACAAAGAGTTATTAGCACACTTAGGATTTATTATTTAACAAGAAAGGAAACTTTAAGAGGAACTTTTACTTCCCACACTCAGGAAACTGCAAGGACTTTTTAGAAAATGCAGTTTGATATACAAATGTATGTTTTTATACTAAGTGGTTTGATTGCCAAAGGAAAAAAACAAAGAACATGTTTTGCATTTTAAAAATATTGTCCTTATGTCCCTTAAACGGAAAGTGTAGGTTGGGACTCAAGCCAGGGAACCTTCCCAGCTCACCTGGGTTTCTCTTCCCTCTCTTGTGTTCTCAGGCAGCGTTTATACAACTATTTGCTGAACTGATTAGGTGTGAATTCTAAGTTGATGGCACTTCTTCACTTAGCATTACCAAACTGTATCAAAGCCCTGTGTACAAATGTGGTTTTGCACTTTTCTTCATCTTTTTTCATGCTTTCTTGCCCCAAGAAAAACTTCCTATCACCTCTCTGAGGAATTTAATAGCTGTGAATTACAAGCCCAACAGCTAGTATACCTGTCTTAGCATTTACTAAGGAGCCAGAGTTGATTGTTTTTCCTTCCGTAAATTCAACGTCAAATGCTTACAAAAGTCTCAAGTACCAGTGAAGCTTCAAATGAGAAGCTTCCTCCTCAGGAATAGCCAGGATATAGGAGACTTTCATGAGTTTATTTTGTGTCTACGGAGGTATGCCCTAAACCCCCTAAAACCCACAAATGCAACAATTAAGCTATGCTCTTTCTCCTTTAGCTTCCGAAAATGCCATTTGACTCACAACTTTGTATCATGAGCACTCGTGGAAGTCAGCACACACAAAGCACAGCCTCAGCTTCACATATGCTCACGGTCTCTGGTGACCAGACCACACAGAAATTGGGATTTTATCAGGAAAAGCTGGAGACAGGGCAGTTGCTTTGCTTTCTCTTCACAGACATGTCTGGATTCATAGTTCACGTCGACTTAAATTCCAGCCTAATGAAGGTGTGGACATCTGAGCCGGGCACACATCCTCTCATTCATCAGACAGACCTCCAGCCGGCACCTCTGACAGACTTTCTGCAGCATCTCAGAATAAATGTTGAAAACAACGACTTCCTAACAAGCAGAAGGCAGATGGGACTCACTGCATTTATCTATTAGCAATTAGATGATTACAGTGCGAACTGTTGCCTGGAGTTGAATAAAGGCACACACGTGGACGTGGTCAGGGAACCACTTGCTGTTTTCAACATGCTCATTGAAGCCGAGCACAATAACTGCTGTCCTTTCCTGTGACCTGGTACCTGCCGACGGTGAACAGGCAACGGGTTCACTGTCTGAGCACATCACCGACCTTGGGACACTGAGCAGGACAGGGGCAGAGATGAACTTCTTGAACAAGGACAAGCGAAGGGCAGCTCCCTTCCCAATGGCTGGGTCATTGGCGGCTGCTGTGACTCGGGAAAATCTTGAAACATGACCCCAAAGAACCCTCCACCCAGGACTGGGAGGGACATGCATGAGGGGCTGAAGGGGGCTCCCTGTGGCCATGGCAGTGCCCTTGGGCAGCTGAGGCCTGCAGCCTCCCTGGTCTCATCGCCTGGAGCCCCTCCTGTGGCTTCTGGTGGAATCTGCAGGGGAGGGGCGCTGAGATCGGGTGGCCCACTCCATCAAGTTAATACACACAGCAGCCAGCAAAGGGCCACATCCATCACACAGGCGCACACACAGAGCAGAGCCCAGGGAATCGATAGCCAGGAGGCTGCAGAGGCTCACTGGGGGTGTCTGCGGCCGCACACCATCATGCACCTTCCCATTTAATTCTCAGCAAGCAGTGAAGGGCCCACGTGACCCTGCCTCTGATGGTCAGCACCTCCAGGGCTGGGAAGCTGAGCATTATCTGCCCAAAGCAGCTTAGCTCAGCCCAGCAGCCGGAGGCTTCCTGAGGCGGAGGCCCATTCCCTGTGCTCTGCCTCCCGCCTCACCCAAAGAAGGCATCGCTGCAGGAGGCTCGTAGCCCACCTCTGAGAGCAGGGAGCCCTGGAGCCTGTCCTCTGGGGGACTGGAGCATGACTTGCCCCAGACACCCTCCCTCTAGGGACCCTCCCTCCCGGCATCCTCCCTTCCAGCACCCTCCTTCCTGGCACCCTCCCCCCAGGCTCCCTCTCTCCTGGCACCCTCCTCCTAGGCACCCTCCCCCCAGCACCTTTCCCCCCTGGCACCCTCCCCCTGGCACCCTCCCTCTGGGTACCCTCCCTCCCAGGCTTCTTTCCATGGTACTATGTTCCCAGTTCACTGAGGCCAGTGATCCCTGTCTCTGAGTTTATCAATGGTCATGTGCAAATATTTGCCATGGTGACTGGGCTTACAAAACCAAGGTGTTTAACTTGGGCTAGCAAATTGGGAAGAGCAGAGGTAAGCGTGTCATTCAGTAAAGAAGGCCAAATCAGGATGGGCTTTGAGCTAATTTCCAGCTTCAGGCAGGCATCAAACCCAGGGGCAGCATGAGGGAGGGGGTCCAAGGCCGAGGTCACTCCAGGGTGTGGGATCTGCAGCCAGTGAAGTGCGGCAGAATAAACCTGCGCCACATGTGAAGCCCCCAGAGTGACCCCAGGACACCAACTTGGGTGTATTCATAGGTGTTATTTTTTTAAAAAAAGTGTACATGAGGAGTTCGATCGAGTTAAACTGACTTTAAATTGCAGCATTTTCTCGGAGCTCTCGCAGTGCTGCTGTGCACAGTCATCGCTAAGGAAGAGGCATCATGCTCCGACTCACAGACTTACTAGGCCAGGAGCTCTGCTTTCTGCCGTCTCCTGTGGGACACTTCCGGAAGATACCGAATGAGGTCTTACCTCTCCACTAGGAAGCAACGTGGCGTCAGGGAGATTCCTCGTTGCTCAGACCTGAGTCAAATTCTTTATCCCCACACAACTGGCTACATGATCGTGAACTCTGAATCGCCAGTTCCTCCTCTGGGGAAAAAGCCATAGCATCTGTTTGGCAAGGTTGAGGTCAGACTTGAGGATGTGCACACGGCACATGGTGGGTCCTTCAGGGACAGCGGGTCCTCCTGGGCTCACTGAGCAGGAGACGGAAAGATACAATTATCCATCTGAATGCAGGATCCCTCTCCATCCCGAAAATCTGGCTAAACACTTTTAACTCAATACTTAGTTCTGCTGTTTTTATTTTAAGAGGATTGAGAGCCAGGGAAGAAGTAAATTTACCCAGCAGATAGATACTAGGAGTCCATTAGACGAAATGCCGATTATTTGATAAACCCCTTGAATGAATCTGAGAGCTGCCCTCTGCACTCACCAGCAAGCTCCCTGGGGCCCGGGTAACCCCACAACAGGCCCCCAGGAAGCTGGGCTCTAGGCCTCACTGCTGAGGGAACGGCCTCACCCCCAGGTATCAACACAGAGGAGCGGAGATATTTCCATGGTGCTTCAGAGAAATTTTTGCAGGAAATAAATCTTCAGAAGTGAGAATTATAATTGAGCCGAGTTCAGGATAGCCAAGTGTAATTTTAGCAACAAAAGTAGAGGGTTCCAGAAAAAGCATCTCAGGAACAGTCAAATTAAGCTGCAGGGAGATAATTGGATGGAAGGTTTGGTTCGGCAGCACTCTGAGTGTTGAAGGGAAAAAAGAATCTTTGGGCAGAAGGAAGTGGTGTCTTCTATTGTAAGGACGGGAAGGGGTGCAGAAGAGGCGCACACTCAAAGTTTCAGGCTTGGAGAAGTTTTATTCAAAGTTTTCAGAGTCTCAGCTGGAAATTATCCGTGAAAATACGATCCACTGAGATCCTCCTAGTGATGGAGTCTGCACCTTCAAAGTTCTCGTTTTGACACGACTATTCCTACTCCCAGCTCAGATCCCAGCACTAGCCCAAGGGACCCCTCCCGCTCTGCTGAGCAAACTCCCTCCTCCCAGCAGCCGTGCTCCCAGGCCCACCATTTGTCCTCAGTCACCTGGATGGTGCTGGGGCGGGGTCCTGACTGACCAGAATGACCCCATCCCTTCACCTCATCCCCCCACACCCAACAAAGTGCCTCACATGCACAGCTTTCATAAAGAAGGGGCACTGTTCTCATAGTAATAATATAAAAAATAATAATAGTAAATAATTTTTTGTTATCAAGTTTTGTCCCAGGAATTCGAAGAGACATTTTATTTCTCTTTTCCTAGTTCTGCTGCTCTTAAGGTGGGTGGGGTTGGAGGAAGAAGAAAATGTACATGCAGAGACTGTCAGTCCATTCGGTACAACACCTACTATTTAATAAACTCCTTGGAAGCGAGCTGGCATTCTGAACCCAAGGGTTTCGAGATTCTATCTAGAGTCATGTGAGCTAAACAAATGCTTGGTCCATGGTGCGTTAGCTTCCTAGGGTTGCCATTAAAACTGAACACTACCTGAGCAGTTCCAGAAACCAAAAGTCCAAAAGCCAGGTGTGAGCACGTTGGTTCGGTCCAGGGGCTCCGCGAGGGCTGTGTTCCCAGCCTCTGTCCCAGCCTTCAGTGGTGGCCGGGGCTCCGTGGCGCTCCCAGGCTCCGAGATGGAGAACTCTAGCCTCCATTTCCCTCTCTGTGTGGCCTCCACTTCTTTCTGTGTCCTCTCCCTTCTCTTCTTCTGCATCTCCTAAGGATGCTTGTCACTGGATTCGGGGCCCACTTGGACAGTCAGGATGACCTCATCTCAAGATCTTTAACTGACTGGCATCCACATCAGCCCTTTTCCAAATAAGGCCATATTCACGGGACCATTCAGCCCAAACCCATAGATGAATTACTCATCAGTTAAACCATGGCTTAACAAGACAACCCAAAGGAGTGTCCAAGAGAGCTTCATGTCACCCTCCACACTCATTATTGAGATGACTGTTCTCAGGGACTGGAAAGCCTGCATTATGACATTTTACAGAGGAATTGGATTCCATTATTTCGAGCTCCCTGGAGTAGATGTAACAAGGTCCAGAGACCGCTCCTCCTGCCGTGTGACCTGTCACGTGTCTTTCCGTGCTGAGAGGGGTGTCACCACAGCTGCAGAGGAAACGCTTGCGCGTGGACCCCATGGAAGTGCCAGAGGATGTTATCTGCTCTGCGATTTCCCCAGTGAAGCATCACTGATGAAAAGTTTTCAGACCTGAATGCAAAGCAAGGATTTGCTTTTCTTACTATACTGATATGTTTCTCCTAGTGGACAGGAAGGACATGTTACTGGCTGAATTTGCTTTTTTCAGTAAGAAACTCAGTGCTGGCTGGGTGCGGTGGCTCACACCTGTAATCTCAGCATTTTGGGAGGTCAAGGCAGGCAGATCATCTGAGGTCAGTAGTTCAAGACCGGCCTGGTCAACATGGTAAAACCCTGTCTCTACTAAAAATACAAAAATTAGCCAGGGGTGGTGGCACATGCCTGTAGTCCCAGCTACTTGGGAGGCTGAGGCAGGAGAATCACTTGAACCCAGGAGGTGGAAGTTGCAGTGAGCCCAGACTGCCAACATTGCACCACTGTACTCCAACCTGAGTGACAGAGCAAGACTTGGTCTCAAAAAAAAAAATAAAATAAAACTTTATTTATAAAACTAGGCAGAGGGCCAGACTCCGCCCACAGGAGTCTGCTCTAGAGGGTCCTCGGGGGTCACCCATGGAGCTTGTGAAATGAGGCCACGTGTCCCAGTCACTTTCTGAAGAGAAAAGACAAAGCAGACAGAATACATGCATGCATCCACTCATGAAGCAGCATGTCTGTCTTCAGGGACCATGAGGCGGCAGCAAGGCACCCTCGCTGTCTCCTGCCCCTTGCTGCTTGCTGCCCTTCCTGATTATTAATGCCACGTGGACAGCCCTCGCAGCAGAGACGCTGCCTGGGGCTGCAGCCAGGGACGGCAGAGTGCCTGGGCACTTCAGCTGGAGTGGATAATGGAGCAAGTGAAAAGAAGGAAAATTTATCTTCCTCTTATTTTTCAGCCCTGTCCGCGATTAAAAAGTGCTCCGGTGTGGAGCCTCTGATTCATGGCTTGGCTATTCTTTGGTGGAGTTCCCTAAATATTTTGTAGCCAGCTTTGACTTGGAAATGCAGCCTTTGAAATATCTTTACTTGACCGAGAGGCCCCAAGTGACATTAAAACAATGATTATCACATATTTTGCATTTTGTTGAAAAGAGGATTTGGAATAAAAAGAGGATTGGAATAAAAAGAGGATTGGCGCACCTGACCCACCGACGAAAGTGATTTAGGAGCAAGGCTCTGGTTTGGAATGGATCACGGTGGGGTCTCCCTCTGCCTCTTATCAAAGGCCTGAGAAGAAGGGGGATTTCATCTTTACTGCAGGCTCTTCTGTCTGGAGGGAGCCTTATTTCTACTTTATGCACTTTCAGGAATGCTGCTGTTTGCTGAATTTATGAAGTGGAGAGAAGGGGCCTCCGTGCACCTGGAGCCATGTGACCCTCGGATCTTCCCTCTGCTGCGGGACCAGGGCCCTCCGACACCGACACCTGGGGCTGCTGAGAGTGTCTCTGGATGAGACATGAGGGCAAGTGACGGCTAGGACCTTCCTTCACAATCGCAGTCCTCCATCCACTCACCGACGCTCCACACTTTGTTGAGAACCTGGATGTGGCAGCCACACTTTCAGGGAGGCACTGTCGGAGCAAAAGGTCCAGAACGCCGCCCAGAGCTGCTGCTCATGCCGGGGAGACACTCAGGACGCAGACAGGCAGATCACCTGCGCAGAGGGACTGGAGGACAGGAAGTGCTTGCTGGGGGAGGTGTACAGCAAGATGGGGCGGGACCCCGGGGGCAGGAGGGCAGTTGTCAGTAGGGCAGCCAAGGCAGCCCTAGAAGGTGGCACTTGGAACCAACCAGAAGGGAATGAGGGTTGCAGGCAGGCCAGCTGCAGGGGCAGGGGAGTAGGTGCCAGGGTCCTGAGGTAGGATGGGGCTGGTGGGTGCCCTGGAGTAGTAAGGATGAGGAGAGGGAAGTGGCAGTCCCCTGAGCATCGCTGAGACCTCAGGCCCTCAGGGAGAGGCAGGAGCCAGGGAAGGGCTGGGGGCTGGAAGCACAGAGCTGCCTCACCTGGCTCCTGGGAGGAGCCCACCGGGAAGAGAGAATCCGAAGAAGCCCCATTCCACCCACATGCCCACCCCCTCCAGCCGTGGCCAGACTGAACTTCCAGCTTCGAGAATGTTCTCTCCACCGGGGGCCCATGGGCTTCCCTCCTTTCACCCAGCAACTTGCTCTTCCAGAGGCCAGAGAAGCCACACAAGGGATGAGCTTGCGGCCCACCAGCCGCACACAGTGGGGACAGATGGTCAGCTCTTCTGGGAGCCCAGGCCTCCCCATGTGCAGTCTGTCAGGCCCAGCTGCTCCTCCAGGGTCAGGGAGGGCTAATGCACTCTCATGGGCTCAGGACCAAGTGGGTCCCCAGGCAGCTCTCAGGGTCACCAGGACTCGGTCAGATGCCGTCACCATATCCCGCACACCCCAAACGTGTGCCTTGGGCCAGAGACCCACTTGGACCCACCCAGCAGGAGAGCAGAGGACGTGGGACTGACAGCCTGTTTCTGGTCCAGTGGGGGACAGCCTGGAGTGGCTGCTGAGGAGGCAGAGATGGCCCCGAGGGTCCTGGGGAGAGGCTGCCATGCTAAGAGGGACCCAGATGGGAGGGAGGCACGGGGTGTGTTGCCTCCCATGTCAGCCCCAGGCTGGCAGGGGTTCAGAGAGGTCAGCTCTTGGGCCAGCTCCTGAGAAGTGTCCAGGAGGGCTGAGGATGGCTCTGTGTGTACTGGGTCCCTTCAACTCAGTACAACCCAGTACGGGAGGGACTGCTACTCCAGCTGCAAAGCAGACAACTGAGGCCGAGGGGGATGAAGTCCTGGCCCAAGACGGTGAAGAGGAGGAGCCAGGATGTGAGCAGAGGCTGCCGAGGTCTGGTGTGCTTGGCCATGAGCCATGCTGGAAAAGCGCTTGGGAGGGATGAGTGGGTGTGAGCGGCCCGCAGCGAGGGTGCCCTCGGGTCTCAGCTCGCCTGGTGAAGAGGCGGAGCTGCCCCTGCAGTGGGACTGGACAAGGATTTTAGGTGATCCGCCTTTGCCACAGCAGAGCACCCCTGCTTGTCCTCCTTCTCCCTGCAAGGCCCTGAGTGACTGCTTTCTATGCCTGAGATCTGCAGGGAGTGGGTCAACAGCGCTGGGAACAAAGGCACCTACTGATGGGCAGAATGGATTTCTGCAACCGAAACAATGGCTTTGCAAGCAGGATTTCCATGGGCAGGAGCCAGCCTCTGTAGAGGGAGTGAAGGGTTTGTAAATGCCAGACCTGAGGCCCTGGAGCCCGAGAGTCATGGGAAGAGCTGGGATTATGGGGTGTCACCTTCTAAGCCTGTGGCTCTCAGAGAGGGTCCCAGGACCAGCCGTCAGCATGACCCAGGAAACTTCTAGAAATTCAGAGAATGCTAAGTCCCCAAAAGCCCACACGAAGATACCCCTCCTGGTCTGGAGAGAGTCAGTTTCTAGTCCATCTGGCACCATTGGAGGCTCAGGGAGGGGAAGAGGTGTTGGTCTTGTACAACACGGGACAGTGACCTGCATCACAGCCTGGAGGAAGTGAGACTGCAGCCATTGTGTCCTGTGTTGACGGCTCCCAGCACCTTGGACCCAGCGAGCCTCGGGAACACAGGGCCGCCAAGCAGATCTTCAGGGCCGGCAGCCCTCACTCTGCCCACACAGGTCGGGTGTGCCCCTCATCACCTCCAGGGGACCAGCGCGTGCCGTGGCGCTGCCTGGGAACTCCGGATGCGGAATGCTGGCGCCCTGTGGGGTGTTGAATCCCAGGCAGGCTTTCCGGCTGCATGAAGGGAAGAGGCTCCAGGAAGGCACTCGTGGCCTCGGCCAGGCCACCCTGTGGGGTGAAGCGGATGAGCAGCCTGGAGCGTGGTGTGTGGCTTGTTGACCTGCCCTGTGAGGATAGAGGCGGGGGGCAGCCCGGCTGCCGGGTCCTGTGATCCCTGGCCCCCTGCTCCTCCCACCTGTGTTTCCTCCAGCCTGCCAGGGCCCCTTTCTTTTCACCCAAACGCCCGCTCCTGCCCCGTCCCAGAGAGAAGCTGGGTTTTGGAAGGAGCTACTCGGGAGGTGACACGGGAGACGCGGCAGCCACCTGGCCCCTCAGCATATTCCCCAGGAGGCAGCATGGGTGGAACCAGAGAAAGACAAATACGAGGCATGGCCCAAATCCGTCATGCGGGGTCATGAGCTGGATTTATGGAAAAGGAAACACAATCTGATTCCGCGTAGTGGCTGTTTTCAGAGATTTGAACTGTTTGTTCTATATATGAACTTGACAAACGTCAAGGGCTACTGGGCTTTCATCTCTGCTTCGCAGGTGACTGTCAAAAGGTGTGCGTTTCCGGGCACCCAGCTGGGGCACAGAGATTCCCGGATGAGGAGAATGTGCAGAAGGGCCTGGGAGGGACATCTGTGGCCGCCATCCACGTTTCAAACGCCTCCCTAGAAACCCGGTGCCACAGATGAGCTGATCCTCGAAGGAAGCCGGGTGGAAAACCTGCCTCCATTGTTCCCAGAGAGAACAGGCCACATTTTTAAAAATTTAATTAAGGCCTTAGATCAGGTTTGCATAATTAAATTGCTGCTGTGAGTAAGCAGTGTGATAGATGAGCTCCCCTCAGTGACACGAGGCGTGAGCTGAAATGGAGCCCCCCGGCCGCTTCCTGGGTGATCCTGATGCCTTACATTCCATGCCTGCATCTCAGAGGTGAAAAACCTCTCAGTCCCTGCATGGTTTTGTTTTTAATCTCTGAAGAATGTTCTCTTCATGAGCACAAGGAAAGAGGAGTGAAGCGCGGATAGCTTCCGTGCTCTCAGGACGTGTCTACACAGCCAAGCAGCAGCAGACCCAGGGTGTCTACACTGTGATGCAGGAGCCCTTGACATTTCGGAAGGTTGCTAATGCAAAGCCAGACATTTCCCAGAGACCCCACACCGGCTAGAAAAGAGGGCCGTTTGCATGAGAAATCCTCCATCAGCACTAATAGTCACCTCACAGGAGAGATTCCCTAAGATGGGCAATGATTATTTGGATGGTAATTTGCTTAGGGAAATTAAAAGGAGGGGGCGACCCTCACTCTGGATTCAGTTTCGAATGAAAACAGGAGGCTTGCATCCGGTTCTTTAAGGTGGATAGGCAAGTTCTGGGGGAGCAAGAGGTGGAGCTGCAGATGAGGGAGGAGGGAGGGCTGGCGAGAGGGAAGGACAGGACGGAGTACCAGAGAGTAGGAGGTGGAAAAGCCCTTGCAACCCAAAGGAGCAGAGAGCCTGAAAGCCGTCGGGTGCAGAGGAGCCTCCACTGGGGTCTGAGCTCAACCCCGGGGCTCATGGGACATGTGGCTTTGAGGAGTCGATGGACACATCTCTGGGAAACAGGCAGAGAACAGGAGAAGCCAGAATAAGCCACCTAAGAGCTAATGGGCAGAGACGCCTTTCTGAGGCACAGAAGTAGGAGTGTCAGGCTAGGAAGAACGGGCTGGGGAGCTGTCCAAGTCCCCCTCCTGGAGGGCTTCCACTGCCCTTCCAGGCTGGGCCTGCCCCCAGGAAACCCCCAAGGTAAACTGAGGCTTCACTGAGCAGGAAGGAGTTTCCTGTTAGGGCCAGTCCAGCACAGTCAGCTTTGGAACGTGTGGATGCCGTCTGCTAGCAGTGCTGAATGGGAGACTCCTCGCAGATGGAACCCAGAGCAAAGGATGGTTGATGTCATTCTCTGAAACACGCCAGGATGGGGAGCAGTCTCTGAGTGAGAACGGGGTGCCCACCTCTCGTGGTTCTAACAAACACCTGTGGAAAGGAGCCGCGTTAGGCCTTAGAGACCCTCTCACCAGAAACACCTAGGCCCGGCTGCTGGTTCCAAGGCCTCCTCATCTCAGGGACATTGGGAAGCTCAAAGGGTGGCTTGTCAGGCAGGCACGGGCTATGATCCCCCTGCCGGTGGGCAAATGGGCCGTTCAAGAGTTTCAGGGAAATTTGCTGTTTTAGATGGATTAAACACTCACTCTGGAAAAACACTTACATCAGAAAATCTTTTCATACCTAGCACAAGCTGGCATTTTCCACTTCTCAGTGCATCCCCAGGCGCCCACCTCCCCATCTTCCCTGCTGGGCACCCCTGCCCTCCTCCCTCTGTTGCCCAGGCCCTCCCATCCCCTCGCACACACGACCTTTCGAGAGCTCTGAGAATCCGGCGTTTGACATTTTTGGCAGAGGATTCAGGTGCACAGGTCCACGCTTTGGCCACAGATGTCTGCCCAGGAGATGAACTGGCTGGCGGAACACCTGAGTCTGTCTGCACAGGTGTGCCACACCATCCTCGAAAACCAGAGACCAGAGCCACCCCCGGAACCGTCACAGCGAAAAGCAGTGTGAGGGAATCCTCGGCTTTCTCAGGAAACCGTTGGAGAACGTGGACCTGCCGGAAGGGTTCCTTCCCGGAGGGTGGGGGGCGGCCAGGGTCAGCTGGCCCTGGGAGTGACCTCTCCGTTTCTGAAGGCACCCGGTTCCAGGGTGATTTATGGTTGCATGATTCATAAATCTGTTCAGAGATGTAAACAGGGAGACCGTGCCTCCGTAAGATATTAATAACTTAATGAGTCTGTGCTATCTGTGTATGTAATGGATAATAGGGTCTCTGCAGGGGCCAGATAGAATATTACAGTCTGGTAATTCAGTGACTGCTATTCAACAACACACAAATAGCACGAGTCTGAACAACTCAGTTCGGAGCCCTAGCGGTTTCATCACCAGAGCAGATCTCCGCAGTGGCTCTCAGGAAACGCTTTCCTGGTGGAGTGGTGACTCCCAGGCCCAGGCAGGTGACTCCTGGCGGAGTGGTGCTCCCGGGTAGCAGAGCTGACCTGGTCTCCCTGCCCGTCCTCCCGGGGCCTCTCTCTCCCAGGACTCTTGGGCACCCACCAGCCCTCGGTGCTGCCCCATCCTGCTGTGCTCAGCCGCCACGAACCTGCCTCCTCTGGTCACTTCTCCCCGGCTGCCAGCGCCTGGTCCGTGGTCCGCTCCCTCTTCCTCCAAACACCGTTCATCCTCAGGGCTTCCTGGCCAGCTCCCTGGGCCCCACTCTTTGGCTGTACCCCCAACTGTCCCCCAGCAGTCATGCATTGGAGGCAGGAGCCCCAGCACCTGCAGCTGAGACCTGAGGTGGAGGGAGGGTCACTGAAGAGGTGGTTAAGATGAGTCATTAGGGAGGGCCGTGATCCAGGAGGGAGGTGTCCCATAGGAAGATCTGATCTGGACACAGATAAGCAGGGAGGGGGCGGAGATGGGCCCCCTCATCTGGACACAGATGAGCATCCAGCAGGCTGCCATGAGCATGAACCTGGAGGGTGAAGACTCAGGGAGAAGGTAGCCATCTGCACACCGGGGGAGAGGCCTGGCCCGTGTTCTCTCTCAGAAACAGCCAGCCCTGCTGTTGGAAATAGATGCTCAGTGCCGCAAAGAAAAATCAGCACTGAGACAAAGGCTCTTTCAGCAATGCCATTTTTACTTCCTGGACTGCAGGAAGGGTGCCCTCGCCAGCCATCTTACCACGAGAGTACAGTGAACAAAGGAAAACATACAATTTATCCCTTACACATTTGGGGTTGTCCTTACTGCTGTGACTGATCTCCGTTGGCTGGAGCCAGACCTCACAATCTAAACTAAAACCCGACTGGCTAACAACTTAAAGCTTTTCTAAACAGGTAAAAGCAGTGGAGATCTGGGACATGCCTGTGAGCTGGTCCAGCTCAGATATCTTGGTTAAAGTACAAGGACACAGAATGTACTACGTGCCTGTAAGCATGGCATGTCTAACAGCTGCACAGGATAGGGCTCAACAAAGTTATTAGCACACTTATGATTTAGCAAGAAAGGAAACTTAAAGGAACTTCTCTACTGTCCAAACCACAGAGAGCAGGCTGGTGTTGGCGCTGGGTACGGAGCCTCCCTGGGTCTCGCTGCGCCCAGCCAGGCACTGTAGGACTCAGGGCTCTCTTGGGGTCTAGTAATTACATCAGCCAAACTGGGCAGGGTGGGTGGGGAACCAGGTGGCCGTGATCCTGGCCCCTCCCAGGAGGAGAGACAGATAGGCCTGCGGCTATGCGAGGGGTGGGAGATGGGAAGGGTCCCATCAGAGCTCTCTGCAGGCTGCATGAGCACAAAGCAGCTCACACCCAGAGGTTCTGTGCCTGGGTGTGGGGTAAGTGGGGCAGAGGGTGCCTGTCCTGCAGGAGGACAGGCAGGTTGAGTTAAATGACTCTGGGCCTTTTTCCTTCTGCGAGGGCAGGGGGTCAGCGGTCTGTCCCCAGCCTTCTGCCCACCGTCGAGCCCTCACCAGCCCCCTTTCCTCCCCCGCTGCCACTGAAGGACGAGAGCTCAGCTGTGCTCTGCACCCTGCCCCCGCCAGCCTCAAGGGCTTGTCTCTGTATCCAGAGAGAAGGGCGATGGCTTCCTTCAATTATGTTCATCTGAAGTTAAGAAAAGAAAAATAAAGGAAAAAAAAATACCCAGTCCCCATGACTCTCAGAATGACAAGCCTGCTTATGATTAAGCTCTGAAGATTCAAGATCCTTTATCCGCTCAGCTGCAGTGCGCAGCCTGGGAGGGGCCTTGTCACTTGGGGCTGGCGACAGCCTCCTCCAGGCGGCACCCCCTCCTGACGCCGCGTACCCTCCCGCCGCGGCATGGAGGGTTTCTACATCTGGGCACTTCTGACGTTCGGGCCTGGGCCACCTGCCATTGTGGGCGTCCTGGTGCTCAGCTCACCCCTGCCTCCACCCACCGGATGCCAGTCACCCAGCAGCACAGGAATGCCCCAAGTCCCAACACCAAGAATGCCCCAAACCCTGGCAAGCATCACGGAGCCACATCCCCCGATCTAAGGCAGCCTCCCCATCCTGGGCCCAGCCCTGTCTCCAGGCCTCGTGTCCCTCTGCCTCTCTCCTCTGGGCTGAGTCTGACTCCTGCGCAGATATCTCTCTTTTCTTCCCAGCCTCAGTTTCCCCATCTGTAAAATGAGGGAGACGACGCCCATCTTTCAGGACTAAGGTTTTGGTTAACTGAGACACCGACGTCACATCTGAACTGTAAGGAGAGGGTGCTTTGTGGGACTTCGCCCTTCTCATCACGAGACTTTGCACAGAGGCCCTCCTGGGTGCCAGATACACAGAGAATGAAACGTCTCTGTCCTCAGGAATCTGAAGGCTCTGAGGCAACATCAGAGGTTATGAGGGTCACAATTGTGGTTATGAGGGTCACAGTTGTGGTTATGAGGGTCACAGTTGTGGTTATGAGGGTCAGTTGTGGTTATGAGGGTCACAGTTGTGGTTATAAGGGTCACAATTGTGGTTATGAGGGTCACAATTGTGGTTATGAGGGTCACAATTGTCCCCCGATAGGCTGAGAGGGACCCAATGGCAGGAAAAGGAAGGCTGGCCGCTGGGGAAAACTCTGGCTGCAGCAGGGCGACCTGGGCTGAGTGCAGGTTGGCTGCTGTGTCTCTGGGGATCTCCTGTTGTTCGGTGAGGCCAGGCAGTCATGGGATGGGACCAGGGCTTCCGCGAGTGCCCCACCCCCACGGCTCCTCCAGTGCTACCGTCTAAGGACCGTCCTCCTGAGCCCACCTCCTTCCACCTGTCTTTCCAGGCTCCCTCCGGGCAGCCTGCCTGCCTGATCATGTCGGGGCTCATTTTCTTTGAAGATGACTGTTGGGTTGTCTCCTGTTTATTTGTGAGCTGCAGTGTGAAACAGCTACTAATTCAGATTTTTACTGTGGATAAACAAATACAGAAAATTAACAGATGTGTTTTGCAGATGCACTCTGCAAAAATAACATCCGTCGTGACGGCAGGCATGGAGGAGGGCGGAGCCGTGAGGAGGCCTGAGAGTGGCTCGCCCGAGACTGAAGAGAGGGCAGCAGAGAGGGTGGCAGAGCGCGACGGGGCCAGAAGGCAGAGCTGGGAGGGACAGAGGGCGGGAACTCATGGAGCCGAGAAGAGCCGGAAGCCGGGGTCCCGCGTTGGACCAGGTGGCCATGAGTTCATCTGGAATCCAGCGTGGCAGGGACCCCAGGCTGGAGGTCTGGGAAGACTGTAGCAGAGGAAGCTGGACCAGAGCGTGTGGATTTCAAAGTGCATTGGGAGGCCCAGGGCCTGCAGAGATTTGTACGTCGGAAATGGAATGGGGGCCAGAGCCCTAAAGGCAGCTGGCATCTCTGCCCTAAAGGCAGGACGGAGCCCTCGGGGACACCCCAGCCACAACAAGGCAGGATGAAGCCCTCAGGGACACCCCATCCACAACCAGGCTCAGTGTCTGCCTCCCAATTCAAGATGCGGAGAAACCTCCAACTTTCTCAAGTGCTCACAGCCATAGGAAAGGGGGTAGGCAGGGCAGGTCCCCGGAAAGGACTGCAGAGGAGAACCCGGCACATGCACCCCACAGCCCTGGTGACTTTCTCAACCTCCCTCATTCACTGGAGCCAGTGAGAGTGGGAAAGGGCTGCTGAAGAAGGGAACCCGGCAGGTGCACCCCACAGCCCTGGTGACTTTCTCAACCCCCCTCATTCACTGGAGCCAGTGAGAGTGGGAAAGGGCTGTTGAAGAAGGGAACCCGGCAGGTGCACCCCACAGCCCTGGTGACTTTCTCAACCCCCCTCATTCACTGGAGCCAGTGAGAGTGGGAAAGGGCTGCTGAAGAAGGGAACCCGGCAGATGCACCCCACAGCCCTGGTGACTTTCTCAACTCCTCCTCGTACACTGGAGCTGGTGTGAGGGTGTGAGTCTCTCTCTGATTCCTGAAGCTTAAAGGGTTCTGCCCAGAGCCCCTTCCCCGGGATGATCAGAGCAGCAGAGGCCTTATTCTGTTGTCTCCCCAAAGCTCTGGCCAGCACTGGTGGGAGGGGGCCCTGGGCTGGGCTCTTACGACAGCCGGCCACACGGTGCTGGAGGGGCCAGCCAGGACCCAGGCTTGAACGGAGTCCAAGACCACGTGTTATAGGAACCCCACAGATTCACAGGGTTCTCACAGAAAGCTCAGAGCCAGGCCATGCGGCAGACACAAGCCCAGCCACATTCAGAAGTGAGGGTTCCTCTGCTCATTTATTTGGCATTTATTTGGGTGTTTGCATATGGACTTTTCTTTCTTTCTTTTTTTTTTTTTTTTTTTGAGACTGAGTCTCTCTCTGTCATCCAGGCTGGCGTGCAGTGGCACAATCTCGCCTTACTACAACACCTGGCTGCCGGGCTCAAGCAATTCTCCTGCCTCAGCCTCCTGAGTAGCTGGGATTACCAGCACCTGCCTCCACACCTAGCTAATGTTTGTATTTTTAGTTGAGACGGGGTTTCGCCATGTTGACCAGGCTGGTCTTGAACTCTGAACCTCAGGTGATCCACCCACCTTGGCCTCCCAAAGTGCTGGAATGACAGGCGTGGGCCACCGCTGTATTCTCATTCTATTTGTAGATATTCGTTATAGTTCCCTAACTTTAACAGGTAAGCTTGTGCAACTTTTATCTTTCTCTCTTGCTGAAAAAATTTTTAAAAGGCTTTTACCATTAGTTTCTGTTCTCTGGGTCATGGTTTCCAGAAACATCAGGTCTCTGTCTTTTCCCCAAAATATTTGAACCCCTTTATTTTCACACACAAAGCATCACACACACACACACGTATGTACATTTACACACACATGTGTGCATGCACACTCACAGACATACAGATTTAGTCACGTGCATTCCTTCATGTGTGCGCATTTGCAGCACATGCTGGCACTCATGCACACAGATCTACTGTCACACATGTGCGCACACACACACACTAGTTTATCTTCTGGAGGCCAGTAAACCGTTGGGTAAGCACCGAAGAAACCACCAATGAATGAATGAAGGGCCTGTTTTCCTCCGAATGCAGGTCTGGGCTTGGGGAGGAAACATTTGCATGAATTGTATTTCTCTCATGTGAAGGAGACACCGCCTCCTGGGAATACTCTAATTTGCCTTTTCTTTCAGAAGAGACTGTCACGCAGAGGGAACTTTCTTCTAATCTAATTTTACCCCCAAATAAAATAAAAGACTCAAAGCATATGAGAACTGGGAGAAAATGGCTTGGTTGAAGCCTGACATCCAGTGCCGGGGAAAAGAGAGGGGAAGGGGACAGCAGGGAAGGGGACCTTGCTCCTCAAGGCTTCTGTGCTGCCCAGCAGCCAGGAACAGCAGAGTGGCCAGAAACAGGCAGGCACGTCCCTGTTTGGGGAGGCAGCCCTGCTGGGGAGCACCTTGAAGTCTGACCGGCTGCAATGCAGGGTCCATTTATCGCAAACACGGGAGTGGATTCTGGCTGTGGCAACCATCACTCCTGGCTCTCCTCCTGGGTCTTGGGCTGTCGTGCCAAGATTCGCCTGGGACAGTCAGACCCCCGGGCAGGTGACGCCTGCACCTTCTTCAGAGAAAGCTACATCCAGCGCTTACCCAACCCGGGCAAAAGCAATCGCCTGGAGCCTGGGTTCTGGTGGGCGTCACAGGGGATAGCCCTGCCAGGGTCCACACCAGCTAGGTGGACAGAACGGGGAGGTGACAGACCCCACGTTGTGTGGCTGGGATGTGAGGGGCATATGTTGCACAGTTGTGATTGTGGGAGCCTGTGCAGTTCTGCAGCCTCCTGTTTTCCTCAACAGCATCTTCCGAACATTTGCACTTGGAAATTCTTCAGAAACATCATGCTAATAGCTGCTTACGGCTGTAGAGAGTACACACGATTCTCATTAACGGCTCTTCTTCATCTGATGAGAACTGACTGTTTTCTTCCATAGACGTCTGAGGTAGCAAAAGTGAGGGGAAGACAGATGGGGGAGAAGCCCACCTTCTCTTCGGGAACATCAGTCCCAGAGGGAGGGGACAGGTACGTGAGTGGACAAATAAGTGCACTCGTTACTCTTTTGTCTTCGACCCGTTACGAGAACATAAGACAGGATTATGAGGCGGAGATAAACCAGAGGGCGTCAGGCCAACAGCCATTATCTCCTGGTAAGTATTGATGGGTTAATACTTCCTAAAACATCTGAGTGCATCTCGGATTATGTCCTCAAGATAAATCCTAGATGTGATATTACTGGCAGAGAAGTACGAGTATTTTATTCTATGTTATTTATTTATTTATTTTGGAGATGGAGTCTTGCTCTGTCGCCCAGGCTGGAGTACAGTGGCACCATCTCAGCTCACGGCAACCTCTGCCTCCTGGGTTCAAGCGATTCTGTGCCTCAGCCTGGGCGCCCGCCTACAGGCGCTCGCCACCACACTCGGCTAATTTTGTGTATTTTTAGTAGAGACAGGGTTTCACGACGTTGGCCAGGCTGGTCTTGAACTCTGCACCTAAGGTGATCCGCCCACCATGGCCTCCCAAAGTGCTGGAATTCTAGGCGTGAGCCACCGCGCCTGGCCATATGGTTCTTAACAGACATCCTTCAGGTGACTCTCACACCTGTGCACCCTCTGAAGTTCACTTCCGGGAATGTGCTGGCTCGCCTGAGCATCTGCTTTCTGGTTCGACCCCATCCTGTGGATTTCCCTCCACTTTCCTTTGCAGAAGGACCCAAACCTCCCACCGCAGTCCCTGCAACAGGAACGTGGCTCCACCTTCTCCGGGGAGCCCCTGTCCTCCACAGGGCCAGGCAAGCTGGAAACACGCTCACATGTCTCTAAGCCCACATCATCGTTGTTCAAATCTCCATCAGCCCCATGGGTTCTGATGCATTAATGATAATGTCACTGATACAGGGAGACTTTGCCTCAGAAGCTGGGGCTGGCCCATTTTTCATTAAATAATGTAATTTGTTGCATTGGTATGCAAGGACAAATATCGCTGTCGAGCTGAAAGCCTGGAAAAAAAAGTAATATAGTGTTATTCACCGGCCGAAGCCACGCTTGGAGAATATTCCTCATTCTGACTTAAATGTGTCTTCTGCCCACTCAAAGCAAATGCAATTTTCCTTTTCATGACTATGGGTTATTTACATGGAAAAAGTTTAAATAAGTCCTGTGCTACCAACAGCCACTGCTCCTCACAGTGTGGCACCGGAGGGGTTGCTGGGGTCAGGTCCATGCAGAGGCCTCCGGAGGCCCCAGAGGGAACGAGAAAAGCAGAGTGAAGAGAGCCAGGAATGCCCGTCCGGCTTGGTCAGGCAGGGAGCCCCTTGAGGGCAGAGACAGAACCCCTCACGCCACCTCCCTTCCCTCTCTCCCTCCTTCCCTCTCTCCCTCCCTCCCTTTTTCCTTCCTTCCTTCCTTCCTTCCTTCCTTCCTTCCTTCCTTCCTTCCTTCCTTCCTTCCTTCCTTCTCTTTTCTCCTTTTGGGGGACATTTAGATAGTTTTCCAATATTTTACTGTTAAAAACATAATTCAGTGAACATCTTTAGCTTGCCTTTGGCCTTGCATTTGAGAGTGTTTCTAGGCTATATATCAGGGCTTCTCAACAGTGGCGAGGGGGAGCTACCTAGGATGAGTCCTGACCTTCAGGCAGAAGCTCCCATGGTGGCTGTGAGTCACACTTGCCCAGCTTCCCCTCTGCCCAGGCAGGCATCCCACTGTAGTCCTGACAAAAAGCTAGCACCGAGGCTCAAAAGCGGCAATGTATACGGACCCCTCATGGAAACCAAAGTGTGGGGAGAACGTTTCTTCCCCACCTCCCCGACTTTGTTCTACCTTCCCAAGAGACGTCGGCCAACAATACTTTCAGAAGATGCAGACGCCTGTCCTCCTGACTCCATGCCTCGTGGAACACTACCCCTGGACAGTTTCTGTTTGAAGTGAGGGGGATCCAGAGTCCTTCGCTCCTCCCTGCTCAGGCTGGCGTGTGCTGACCAGCGGCCCCGGAGAGCTCGGGGGTGGCTCTGGCTGCAGGAATGGCAGGTAGGGAGGTGAGGCCCACCGAGGGGCCCTGCTTCTCCCAGTGCCTCCCTCCCCTGCCAGGGATGGAGACCTCCTATGTCTGACAACCAGTCCTGGCTCCTAAAAATTTACACCATTCATCATAAATTCCCACAACTAATTTTTTTTCCCTTAAATAAGCATTGAGATTTATAGGTGATCATGGAAATCTCTCATCACATGTCAGTCAGAGCCACAAAAATGATGAAGCAGGAATTCTAATTTTTAATGAAAGAGCTGACCCAGGCTGAGTCATAAAAGATCAGATGCTGGCGTGTCTCTCTGTCTCTGGGTGCACCCGTTCCTTCTTACTCTGCTGAGGAGTGGTCTTGATTCTGTGATTCTGTCATCAGCAACCGTGAGCTCTGCTTCCCTGTGGAGCCCACTGCTGAGCCAGCTAAGGCACCAGGAGGGGCAGAACAAGGGGCCCTGGGTCCCTGTCTCAGTGTCCCTCGCTGTCCTACCTGATAGAGGGGCTGTAGAAGACCTCGACACACCTAGGCCTGTCCCTGGAGCACAGTAGGTCTTTAGCCCCCTTAGGGGAGCAACATGCCTGCACTGCAAGCCCAGAGCACCATCCACAGCACAGAGGACGGGGAGGATCAACCCGTGCTCCCAGCCATTTATTCCTCAGCTTGGCCTTCTCCACCCTGCTCTCACCAGCCATCGAGATGGTGAGGTCTTTGCGGCCAGAGATCTCTGCCAAGGCTCCTACAGCAGAGCTTTCATACCAGACACAGAGTGGGTGCACACGCACATAGGGAAACCATGTGAGGGCAGGACTTTCTCAGCCCTGGCTGGAACCCGGCCTCCACACTCACCGCTCCAAGAATCCACTTAACTTCTCTACACCTCTATTTCCTCACTGAAATACTGGGGTCACAAGGCCCATATAGGGTCGCTCCGGATGTAGTGAAACCATATGGATGGAGGCCCGCCCCTCGTCAGTGCTGTCCTTAGCAGCTTCCCTCTGCGTGTTCCGTGTGCCTGCACATCCGCGAGCCTTGCTTTCAGATGTTAGCAGGGATTTTCTCTAGCTGAATAATCCACTGGACCACTGCATATGGACGCTGAGAAAGTGAACATGTTCCCTCAGCACCACTGAACAGGAATTCAGATGGGTGTGGGGTACTCAGGAAGTGCCTCATGACCATGTAAAGAAATGGATATGGACAGAGCCACAGATTCATTGAATAATATGGAGCTGAATTAGGTGTACAGCAAAGCCCTCATTTTACAGGGTACTGAAAGCCAGTATCCACAGAGATTGGATCACTCGCCCAATATGGTCAGGAAGAGAGCAGCCGAGTCAGTGCTGGGCTGGCGACGGGAATCCCACAGGACTCCCAACATCCGAGACAGCCCAAATGATAAAGAAAATTCACTTTTAAAGATGATCAGGTCATGGACACTTCAGTCAAGATTCAGAACAGGCAGCCAGCTTCCTTTCTAACCCCAAACTCCATGGTCGGCAAATAAACACCCATGTATTGGCATCCATCCAGCTCTTC